>CAVMBE010000062.1:0-167888 GCA_963674455.1 Lecanosticta acicola
TGTGAAAGCGAGGCTAGTAGGAGTACCAGTCTCGTCGATCTTGTGATGGTCTCGAGACGCGACAAAGATCATGCCCACCCATCCGAGGAACACATGGCACGCCTCAGAGACACTCGCGAGACACAAAGATGCGTTACACTGACAACCAAGTCATGCATCGTGTGCAACGACCTTGTCTCCGAGGCCATCTTGGACGGTTGTGCTCAACACCTCTGCGCACTACCCTTGATGTTTTGTCACTCCGTGCCACTCATCTGTCTCATTCGCAAGTTCAGTACTCGAGCACTACAACCGCAGACGCCGGAAGTCTTGGATCAGGCGGCCAGCTTTTAACTCCTTGTGCTGCCATATCTTATCTCCGTCTCTGTCCTACCGTAGCCAACCTGGAATTAAAGCAGTGAACAGCTCTGAGAATCTCCGCTCGTGCCGAGGAATCTATCAGCCTTTCGAATGAAGCCATCAATGACGAGCAATGGAAGTCTTGGACTCCTGGGAATTAAGAGGAAGCGACTGAGGTGTATGTGGATCAAGCGTCAATTGACTCAGCTACATGTGATCCAAGTAAGACTCGAGTCTAGCAGTGCCCACAAGCTTGGACGGGAGCCTCCTGACACAACAACCTTCATTGACATGCATCCTGGTGTAGTCCGTATGTTTCCGGATTGCGCTGGTGCTCGAAGTCCCGACTGGCAGCTTTCGAGGTGCAGCTCTAGGTTGTAGCCACCTAGAGAAGGGCGCCATTCTCCTCGTCGCTCTCCTCCTTCACGAGGCCGGTGTCGTCCGCCTCCTCTGGAGTCTCGCTCGCCTTGGCCTTGCGGCCGCTCCTGGGCGTCTTAACCTTCTGGAAAGAACCCGTCAGTGATGTGTGAAGATGCCTTTGTGCGTGATGGATCGTACCTTGGCGACTGGAGTAGCCTCCTCGTCATCATCGCCTCCCTCGTCGGCGGCCTTCTTGCCACGCTTCTTCGGGGTGGCCTTGGCCTTGGATGGGGTGGCAGCGCCGCTGCTGTTGTCGCCGCCGTTGGCATCGGCCTGCGCGGCGAGCTTCTTCTTGATGACGGCCCAGGCATTGGCAGCGCTGCGCGGGTTGCTCATGCCGGCAAGGTTGGCGAGCTGCTGATAGTCGACCTTGGGCTCGCCCTCGAAGCAGCGCCAGGCGTAAGACACTGGAAACCCCGTCAGCTCCGACGTGCACACATTCGACGGCGTGCATGCATGACTTACTGAGCTTCTGCTCGCGTTCGGTGAAGATGTTGTCTCCCATTTCGAGGAAGTGTTGGTGTGGTTTGTGTGGAGTGTGATGTTGTGGAGTTGGTCGGGCAGTGCGGGTCGATGTTGGATAAAGTGGTTGGAATGCAGGTAGAGAAAGAGAGCCGTCATGAAAGGAGCAGACCGATCACATGTAGTGTCACGTCAAACTTTACCTTTGTTTTTGTGTTTCGGAACTTCACCTGTGCAAACGCTGCAACTCCTGGTAGACTCCAAATGCAATGGCCAGACACACCAGAGATGTTTCTATGCAGATCCAAGCAGTTCCAGTCTCCCGTATTACTGGTCAATGACAAATGCCGACAATGATGGTCGGAGATCTAAGGTCAGAGGAACAGTGCAACTGCCCGTAATGACTGTAGTGGGTTTCCTTGGCAAACTGTATTGATCTCCTCTCTTTGGCCTGTGAGAATAGGGGGGGAGGCTGCGCGTGCCTTACACCAACTATCAGATGCTTCACTTGAAATCCTCACATGCGTCACCGGCTGCTGTGCGCAGGATATATCTTTCTCCCTTCCGCCGTACTCATTCCGCGACTTTCTTCCGAACATACTCAGAACACTCCAAGCAACTCGACTGCACTCTCCACAACCACGATCTCTCTACCACCGCAACCTTTCCACACACTAAACTCATTCACCACCCGACACATCTCAAAGCCCAGTCAAGATGTCTTCCGGAGAGGGTAAATCCGACAGTCCCTTCACCACTCGCGACCTGGAGCTGTGAGTATTTACCCCCAAAATTGCGGTTCTGCTCGAGCTGACACGGAGGTACAGGTTCGGCTACTGCATGAGAAGCCTCAAGTCCGAGTTCGCAGTCGACTACCAGAAGCTCGCGGACCTCGCCGGTTGTAAGTATCCCCTTCGCACGTATCATCGATTCGCCAAAGCAAGGCTAACGCGCGGCAGACAAGAACGCCAACAGTAGCAAGGCTGCCTTCCATGGCTTGAAGAAGAAGCTCGACAAGCTCGGTGTTGGACCTGTCGGTACTAACGGTGAGTACTCATGGCTTTACTGTGTGTGTGATCTCGATCTGACAGCCATCTAGGGCCATCTCTCTCGGCCGGCGGCGACGAGAAGGCTACGCCGGCTTCCGGCAAGAAGCGCAAGACTCCGACCAAGCGCGACGACGAAGAGGAGGCTGGCGAGGAAGGCACTCCGGCCAAGAAGAAGGGTCGTAAGCCGCGCGCTGCTCCCAAGTCCAAGGCAAGTACTGCTGGAGGGGACGCTGAGGAGGACGATGTAGAGACGGCCGTGGTCAAGGGCGAGGAGGGAGAGGACGAGGCCGCTGGAGTCAAGTCGGAGCCCGATGAGGCTTGAGCGAAGCACACAATGCCAGCAAACTGCATACCTAGTGTGACTGCAGTCCGAGAGGCCAGTTGCGGATGGTTTGGATCTCGATATGCTGCAACGCGATGGAGTGGTCCGCCACATGTGCGGCCTACGGCTTGGCTTATGAGAAGCTTGAGTATCGGCTTTCAGGCATATCTCGACCTGGAACGACAAAATCTTGACGTATGTGCCGATGATGTTCCTCTGTCCTGTCGCTGCGTTCTCAGCAACAATGCGTGAAGTTGGGCGATCCCGAGCGGAGTTCGGAGTTCACACCAGGGCACCTGCATCCGTCTCCTTTTCTTGTGCGATGGAATGCCTGATTGCCTGACCTGGCCACTCACCTGCAATCACGTGCACTCGCCTGCATCTCTCCTGCATCTCTTCAATGCAGCCTAATCGCGATTCCTCTGTGGCGGCGGCGGCGGCGGCATCATGTGACGTGCAGATAGACCGAAAGCTGAATATCCTGCTGCCTTGCCTGAGCAAGCGTTATCAATCATTCCATCACCTGGGCGGAATCTCTAACTCCTCATTCAAAATCTCTGCGTGCAAGGGTGCACGTTGCTGTATCGAGTGACCACCGGGAACTCCGCTCGGAGACATGGCGAGCTCGGACATCCACTACGACGACGACGATGATGACTTCGACGGTGACTCTGTTTTCGCGGCTGAATCTGATGTCGACTCGAATTTTGCCGATTCCCCGGCGGACGGATACTTTGGCGGTAGAGAACATCCACAAGACTTGTTCGTCGAGGACTCCTCTGTATCTGCCGGAGTGCGTGCTGCCCTTGAACCGTATCAGGCAAGGGACTCCTTGTACCAAGTGACGAGCTGATGCAGTTGACAGGCGGAGACGAAAGCTAGTATAGCATCAGCAGAGCAACCAACTAGCAACAATCCTTCTTCAGTCGCACACCAGACACGGCAAGAGGCTTCACCTCCTGCATCTCCTGCCCGATCGCCCGTCGACATGCCTTCTGCTAACGCAGACCCTCCACCGGACTACGAGGCAGCTATTTCCAGCACTTCAGGAACGCAAAGATCGTCCTACGATCCGCCAACCTCTGCCAGAGGCCCCAATCCATGCAGACAGTTCATCAGTCACGGCAGTGTCGAAGCTGCGAACTCTCACCGTGCGCTTCCAAACAATGGCGATGGAATGCAATGGCCGTCTGGAAACCGTGGCAATCCATTCTTTCCAGGCTTTCCTTTCGGTGCAACTGGGCCTCCACTTGGTCCTTTCGCTCCTGGAGGACCATCGACCCATCATCTTCAAAGCATGAGTGATCCTGTTCGGCAGATCAGCCATTCCCACGAGGAGACTGGCCTCTTGTCCAATACGCGTAGCCAACGCGGGAAACGTGGGCATGGGTGTTGCAGCGGGTGGCGCAAGCCCACCTCCATTTGTAACATTATGCTGCTGTTAGTGCTGTTGGGTCTGGTGTTACTACTAATGGGAGGTTCGAATGAAGCCAGCGGAGATGGCGGCGACAACCATAGCGACGAGCCTCACGCGAAAAGACCTGTTCTCAAGCCGACACCGGACCAGCCGTCGAAACCAGACGTGCCTTCTGCTCCACCACTGGCAAGTTGTCCCTATGCACACTACAGCGAGACCGCGACGTTCGACTTTCCGGAGATACAAAACTTCTCCTTCGTCGAGTTCATGGAATCGAATCACCTCTCAGGCGGCGTGCGTGGCACCATAGCGATTCAGCCAGCTCGCAATAAGCAGGACGTCGATCTCAGACTGTCCGTTACCTATGCGCTCACTAGTCCTTGGATGGTTGCGAGCTCAAACTATGTTCAGACGGAGGACACGTTCATTCTACAGACACCAAACCTTCAGGGAAATCACCAAGGTCAGTCAACCTTGACTTGAAACAATTCATAGACATGGCTGAATACCTTGCAGATTACTCCAGTAGACCGTGTATGTGGGTCTTCGCTCGCATGGAGATCCGGCCAGGCGTAGCGATCCATACTTGGGAGCTCAACACAGGCAATCTCAATATCAAGGTAGATGATGGCCTGTTCAACCATACGAGATCCAGCCAGCAGCCCCCGTACTTGCAAGTGACTGGATCGTCTACTTTCAACGCCGTCCGTGGCAGCGCCGAGTTTGGCTACTGGTCTTCGAGAGAAACGGTCGTTGAAGTGATCGCCGGCTCCATTACCGGGACCTTTGCCCTCAGAGATCTCCTCTCCCTGAAGACCCAAGCTGGCGCCATCACGGTCAACGTCGATCCCCAAAAAGCAGACCCAGATCGTCCACGACCCGCAGAATTCGTCGCAACATCCAAGTCGGGATCTATCAAGACCAACTTCCCCACATCCGGCTCCATCCCGGAAAGGGAATACAAAACTCGCGTGGAGACGTCTTCTTCTTCTGTACAAGGAAGCTACATTCTCGGAGCAGTCACATCTTTCCGCACGCACGCGGGAAGTATCCACGCGGATCTGCTCCCTTTCTTCGACAGGCGAGAGCCTTCGACGACACTGCACACCGAGACGATTGCCGGCTCGACAAGACTGAATGTCCTCACGCCTTATGGATACCCCGGTGAGCCCTGGAAGGCGCCGTCTGTTCACAAGTCTGTCTCTACCAGCGGTTCCATCAATGTGGTGTACCCGGGAGAATGGGAAGGCAATATCGACTGTTCCTCCCTCAGCGGCAGTATTCACGTCGAGGGCAGAGGCGTTCAGGTCACGAGGGACGAGAAGCTGGTGCCCATGCGCTATGTGGCAGCGAAGAAAGGGACTGGACAGGGCAAGGTCGAGCTCAAGAGCACTAGCAGCAGTATTCGGATGCGCGTGGGGTAACAATGTGTAGGGACGGGAGCGGAGAGATCTATTCTTCTTGAGGGTTTTGCGGTTACGGCTTGCACAAGATGTATGACACCAGACACCACAGACACTGGGCGTTACTTCTGTGGCGAGGACCGGGGGTTTCGGTGCGAATGCGGGCTTGCTTCTAGATTGACGATATGAATGTACAAAGCTCCATCGACTACCTTACACAAGTTTGCCCCCTTCCACCAGAGCTTCTACACACGGAGCGCAAGGCAGATTAGCTTCCTCGGCTGTATACTTCCAGCATCGTACGCACTTCTCCCCGATCGGCGGAAGCACGACAACTTTGCCGGTGACCTGTCCCCCACGGCTTGCGAATTCAAACGGCTGCTCATATCGCCAGTCTGCCTCACGCGTAGCTTCTTCTTCTCCCGATGACAAAATCTGCACGTCGCTGACGACGAGGAGGCCGGGCAGTTCATCGCGCCGGAGCCACGTCAAGTCTGTCGCGAGCTTTTCGGCGTTCTGAGATAGATGAATTGCAACTTCGCAGGCGAGACCACTCCCCAGATGCCGAGCAGACCTTGCTTCTTCCTGTGCAATCTTCACCGCAGAGCTTACTTTTCTGAAAGCATGGAGGGAAGCCTCAAGTCGGTGATCGTCGTCTAGACCGAAGCCTCCAGCCTGGAAAGGTTGATTCCATACCTGACGCAGAGGATGCAGATCCATATCTGCCTCAATCTCTGCTACGTTGTGCGTTTTCATGGCTGGAGGCATCCACTCCCAGGCCTCTTCTAACAGATGTGGCGTTGCAGGACCCAGCATCTTCATCATCCCGTGCAAGACGTACACGAGTATGGTCTGCGTGTGTCGTCGAACCGCCGTGGATCCAGTGTACAGTCTGTCTTTGATGATCTCGAAGTAGAAAGCGCTCAGGTCATTGTTGACGAACTTGTTGACCTCGTTGATACCAGCGTAAAAGCGATAGTCGCGGTACGCTTCGTAAACGGCCTCACTGCACTTGCGCAGTCTCCATAGCACAACGCGGTCGGCAAAGTCCAAATCAGAAAGCAGACTATGCTGCGGCGTGGGCGCCGGGTAGTCGTGAAGGACTCCGAGCAGGAACTTGAATGTGACCCGATACTTCTGAAGCGCTTGCTGGATACTCTGCAAGACAGGCTGCGAAATCGAAACGTCGCGCGTGTAGTCGGATGATGCGACCCAGAGTCGCAGCACATCCGGGCCCATCATCGCCTGCTGGGCCTGTTTGCTGGGCGGCGGTGGTAATGACTTCCCCTTGTTCTTTCCTTTCGCATGGGGGACCAGAGAACCCGACAGGATCTCATCCGGAGATACGACATTGCCAAGGCTTTTGCTCATCTTCTTACCCTCTCCATCAAGAGCGAAGCCGTGGGTCGTCAACAGGCGAAAGGGTGCGAGGGGTCGGCTCTCCGTGTCTTGGGTCGCAACAGAGGTGAGCAAGCTGCTCTGGAACCATCCGCGATGTTGATCCGTTCCTTCGACGTATACGTCGCTCAATGGAACATCCTCGTCTCGTTGGCTCAATGAGGTCCAGCTTGTGCCCGAATCAAACCACACGTCCATTGTATCTGTTGCTCTGACCCATTTGCCAGGCTCAAGAGAGTCAAACAGCCATGTAGCATCGTCTGCAGGGTCTGAGAACCAAGCGTCAATGCCTTTCTGCTCCACTACTGAAACGATGTGTTCGATGCTCTTATCTGTGATGCAGGCCTCGCCAGTCTCCACATGATACAGAGCCGGAATCGGTACGCCCCAGGCACGTTGTCGGGAGATACACCATTGACTACGGCCTTCCACGAAGCTTCTCAGACGTGTTTTGCCGCTTTCCGGAATGAATTGGACATCTTTCAGGGCTCTCAGCGCTCGATCCTTGATCGCAGAAGTGTCAGCGAACCACTGAGCGGTAGCACGCACTATGACCGGTTTCTTTGTGCGCCAGTCGATGGGGTTCTTGTGGACAAATTTGTGCGCTGCAAGCAGCAAGACACCACTTGATTCGTAGACCCCCATTGGAAGATACTTCCTGGGGTCGGCCAAGATTTTAAGCACTGCTTTAACACCCGCTGTCTGCACATCTAGACCTTCAAAGTCGTTCTGACCACTCGCCGGAAACGCTTCAGCAGTGTATCGACCCTTATCGTCGACTGGAGCGAATGCAGATTCTATGCCATTCTGCTGACAGACTTGATAGTCCTCCATGCCGTGACCAGGGGCCATGTGCACCAAACCTGTACCAGAAGTCGCTGTGACGAAGTCGGCTCTTACTATAGGCGACTCAGTTGCAGTGAATAAATTGAAACAAGCTGCGCCATTTGACAGCTCTGATCCTCTGACTGTTTCAATTATTGTCTTCGTCTGCAAGCCTTCCGCAAGATGCGAGAGGACATGCTCCAGACGGTCTTTGCCTATCAACATTTGGTCCTGCTGCTCGAACGAGCCAGAGTCGTTCGCAATTTCGACAACGGAATACTCAATGTCGTCGTTAACCGCGATGGCTTTGTTGGCAGGCAGCGTCCACGGCGTGGTTGTCCAGATGAGAGCACTGACATATCCCGCCTTGACAGCTGGATTGCTGCGAAGAACTTCTGGCAGTCTGACGAAAGGCATCTTCACGAAAGCAGCGGTACATTTGTGATTGTCGTCGTACTCTAGCTCTGCTTCAGCTAGAGCAGTCCGTGAGGATGGTGACCAGTATACCGGCCGGTGATGTCGTGATATGAGTCCTTTCCGCACCATCTCTCTAAAGACACCTAGCTGTCTGATCTCGAAGTCTTTGCTCATTGTCGTGTACGGATTCTCCCACTCGCCCATGATACCCCATCCACGAAAGCTCTTCTTCTGTGCCTCGATTGTGTCGCTTGCAAGCTGCCTTGCCACTTTTCGGATCTCAGTTGCGGTCATCGTTACTGATGCATCAGCTGCAGCCTGTGCTTCTGCGCCAGGCGTGTCCTTCAAAGCTTTGGCCTGTTGCGCGGGCAGCTTTGGTTGCTGAAGAGCCTTTAGCTCGATAGGCAAGCCATGACAGTCCCATCCCGGGCGATAGTGTACTCTCTTCCCTCTGGACAGTTCCCATCGCAGCATCAAGTCCTTGAGCACTTTATTGAGAGCGTGTCCAACGTGGACAGCGCCATTGGCGTACGGTGGACCATCGTGAAGTACAAAATTATTGTCCTTCACACCATCATCTGTGTCTACCGCGGTTGGGCGAATTGCTCGCTGCCAGGTGTAAAGGTCATCGGCGCATCGTTTCCGGTATGTTTCGACCTGCTCGGGACTGGGCCGGGCTGGAAATTGAGATCGCGGGAGGGCGAGCGTGTCAGACCAGTTCTGCTTCGTTTGCGAGAGCGTCCGCAGCGTTTCGATCTGGTGAGGAGTGGCCCTGAGTATGCGGCTGGGCGAGAAAGCCGGCATGCTCAAGCACAAGCTGCATTGCAATGCTGCTGCTCTATAAACTCGTCTCAAGTCGGTAATGCTTCCACTTCGCCGCACCTTCCTCCTTCGTCGACCCAGATCGCGCTATCGTCATTGAGCACGTGCAGCGCGTCGCTAGCGCGATTCCTTGTACAGATACTCCGTCTTCTCACGACGACGCCTGTTCATAGGCCGGGACAACACCCTGCTGAAGTTCTCATTTGGTGTGGTCTAAAGTGCAATATCATGCCAGACGTGAGATGTTCCGCAAGCCTCGACACGACGCCAATAGTACGAACAATGGAGAACTGCTAGGCCGACCTCCCACGCCACCAGAGACTCCCGCGAAGACGCCCTTCACTCTAGCCGTCCCTCCTAGTGTGCCAGCCCCGACCATGACTACCAAGGCGAAGAGCAAGTCGACGCCTCTGCCCACTATTGGCCGCCAAGGCCCGACAGGGAGCGCGAAGAAATCAGTGGCGGCCAAATCTCAAACGAAAGGCAACAGCAGCATCTTGAGCTTCTTCAAGAAATCCGAAGACGACGGTGATGCTTCAGGTCTTTTCGTCGAGGACAGAAGTCGCGGGCAGAATGTTCGGCAGGAACGTGAAGTGGTTGCACTTTCGGGGTCGGACGAAGAGGAGGACGTGAGTCGCTTCAATGAGTCCGTAGGCTCTGTAAAGCGTCGAAAGATGAGCGGAGTGGAAGCCAAGGACACTGCGGTAGTGGATGAGCTGTCGTCCCAGCCTGATCCTGTGACCAAGCCCCTTGCGCGGAAGTCAGGGCCATTCTTCGAAGAGTCGGACAGCGAGCAAGAGGAGGAAGAGCCGCAGGCGGTGATAGGTGTTGGTCTTGGGGTCGGAACACCCATGACGGCTGGTGAAATGCCACGTCAGGCATCACCTCAGCAGACTGAAGTCTTACGAGCGGAAGCTTCTGTCGAGCAAGCTGGACAGCCCGCAGAAGACGTCTCCTCGAGGCCGCCTCTGGTTAAAGAGGAAACAAGCTATGGACCAGATCTTGATGACTTCGCTGACTTCGAGAACATGGGCGATTTTGACGAAGATCCTTTCGAAGAAGGTGATGAATATATTGAGCGAAAGTACATGGAAGAGCAGGCGAGGTTGGAAGAAGATGACGAAAAGGATTACGATTCTCTCCCGGCAGAGCAGGAAGGGGGAACCGTGGATTCGGGCGGAAGTACTGCCTGTCCCATCTGTAGTGTCAGCTTGGACGGCGTCAGCGAGCAGGACGCTGGGGTGCACGTGAATAACTGTCTTGATGGGAATCCTACGCCGTTACCAGAAAAGAAACCGCCATTGCTTCCAGCGCCGGAAGCCAAGCCGCAGAACGTCGCATCCGCTAGCCAGTATCGACGACCCGCACGCACCCCCAAACCAGGTCAAGCGAATCCCTTCACTCTAGGTCAAGCTCCAGGCAAAGATAGTACAGGATCTGCGTTCAAGAGGCTCATGTCAGGCCACGCTGAAGACGCCGCCTGGGCCGAGGCTGCTGCTTCTGAGCGATCTTCTCATGGAAAGCCCTCATACCAACGAACGTGCCCTTTCTACAAGATTCTTCCCGGTCTGTTCATCTGTGTCGACGCATTCAGATATGGCGCTGTGCAAGGATGTCAGGCGTACTTTCTCAGTCATTTCCACAGCGATCACTATGTTGGGCTCACCGCGAGCTGGAACCATGGGCCCATATACTGCTCTAAAGTCACCGCGAACCTAGTTCGCCAGCAACTTCGAGTGGACCCGCAGTATGTCGTACCCTTAGATTGGGAGACACCGTTTGAGATACCAGGCACAAAGGGGGTAAAAGTTACAATGATATCTGCAAACCATTGTCCAGGCAGTTCTCTCTATCTATTTGAAAAGATTGTTGGAAAGAAGCATAATGGCGAGCCTCGACTGCAGCGCATTTTGCATTGTGGCGACTTCCGAGCATGTAGGATGCACATTGAGCATCCACTGCTTATGCCTGAAGTTCAGGACAAAGTGAGCGGCAAGTCCAAAGAACAGAAGATCGACGTCTGTTATCTTGACACTACCTATCTGAACCCGAAATACGCATTCCCAAGCCAGGAAAACGTCATCAAGGCCTGCGCGGACATGTGCGTCTGCTTGAGCAAAGATACTCCAGACGAGAATGATGGGTGGGAGCAGATGAAGCGACAACGTGCTGGAGAAGGAATGGCAAAGTTCGTTCGCAAAGAGTCGAACCCCGGGGTCAAAGAAGAACCAGCTGATGAGGAGACCGCCGATGATGTAAAACTTGAGAAGAACCCACACGCGAGTCAGCAGATCCTGTCATCAGTAAACGAGAAGAAGATGCGAGGCCGACTGCTTGTTGTTGTCGGCACTTATAGCATCGGCAAGGAACACATTTGCCTTGGTATTGCCAGAGCACTGAACTCCAAGATCTACGCTCCGCCGTCCAAGCAGCGTATAGTGGCCGCCTTGGAAGATCCGGAGCTAGATGAGCGCATTACAAACGACCCTCGAGCGGCACAGGTGCACATGACTCCTCTGTTCGAGATACGAGCCGAGACGCTTGATGACTACCTCAAAGACTTCTTTCCGCATTTCACGCGTGCGGTTGGTTTCCGGCCAAGTGGGTGGAATTATCGACCTCCGATCAGTCGCTTCACTGAAAGCCCTCTTGTGCAGACCGTACTGCATTCCGACAATTGGAAGAGTACGTACAGTATGAAAGAGCTAGTTCCGCAGCGCGGCAGCTCGAGTCGAGCCAGCTGCTTTGGGGTGCCGTATAGTGAGCATTCGAGTTTTCGAGAGCTTACGATGTTTTGCTGCGCCCTCCGTATTGAAAAGATCATCCCTACCGTCAACGTTGGAAGCGCAAAGGGTCGAGAACGGATGAAGGCATGGTGTGAGCGATGGGCGGCTGATAGGAGGAAGCACGGGCTTTACAAACTGCCCGGGGATGGCTCATGGTGAGCTGGAATGGAACGGCACATGATCAACGTGTATATGACCATGACTATCCATATACGATATCACCGTTGAAGTGGAATGGCGCAGTCTTCCTTTGGATGACAATGGAAACAAAATACGAAATCACATCGCGGACTGGTGGTCGGAGAATTCGTTCCGCATGCATGTGCTACCGTATCAAACTCAATGTAAGTGCTCCCATTTGTTCCCGTTCAGTGCTCATTGCAGCTCCCGCCAGCAGGTCTGTTGGACACGACTCGTGTTCCCTCCGTCGCGTTCCATTCGCCCTTTGACATTTGCATTCTCTGCTACAATTGCTCGCCTTTCCGCTCAACAAGCCTCACTGCTCGCAACTCTGGCCGCGTTCCAGCAGTCCACGCACAGCTGCTTCTGCTTGGCGTGGTTCCTACGCTTCAGATCATCCTTCCTATCTTTTCCGCCGTACACGCATGGCTGCGCGTCCATGTCCAAGTCTGGGAATGCTTTCTTCAGGGCGCCGTTGGTCTCGTACTTGCTCGAGTCGCCGACGCACTCGCCTTTCTTGACGCGCTTGCAGAAGTAGAGTTTGTCGTTCTCGTTGCTGGCTTTCCAGTAGCCGACGCCGTCGTTTTCCTTTGGTTGCGGCATCTCAGGGGTGGTGACTGGAGTAATTGGGACTTGAGCTGCTGGCTGGAAGGGGTTGAGTTGCTTGAAGCTCTCGCCAAATTCGAATTTTGCCGGGGCATTGAGAGCGTTGTGGGCTATCTTGATGCCTTTCAAAGCGGCATCGGGGGCCAGATCTCTAACCCCGAATTCGAAGGCTTGCGGTGGAGACTGCGCGCCGAAGGCAAATGGTTGATTTTCCGGTGCGGTAGATGTTATGGTCTTCATCTCCTGCTCGCAGCTCTGGAGACGACGTGCAATCGCCGCGCTGGATGCCTCAGACTCTTCGAGCTTTTTGGAGATATCCTGCAATTTATGCTGCAGGATGTCGGTATTCTCTCGAGTAGCACTAAGGCACTTCTCGAGCTCTTGGTTTCGCTGCTCAAGCGCAGTTTTCTCACTATCCAGACTTGTAATCATGTCTTCCTGGATGCGGAGCAGATGAGTGTACTGCGCGAGGGGCAAGGTAGCAGATTCGGTATTTTCATGTTCTGACATGGCCTCCTGTCCCGAGTCGCGAGGATCGGTGAGTGCAGCAATGATACTGCCTTGAGGCGCCGATATCCCCAACTGTAGGCCGAGTTGGTGGAGTGGTGTCATGTTTGTAGTCGAAGCTTGTGTGTTGGTGAAACCTCGTTGGTCCAAATGCGCAGAGCTGCAATAGCGGTTGGTTGGAGGTCTGTAGTCTTGGGTAGTGTGAGTGTAGGGGATGGACGATGGTGTGTGGGAATAAGAGGGAAAGTCAATGTGGTGCAAGAAAAGTTCTTAAAGGTTAGTAGATTCATAATAGAAGTATGCACAATAGAAGTGACTGTTATTGTGAGAGTCCATTTGGCGCTCTCTTCAATTAGGCCACGTCAAAGATTGAATAGTCGACTCCTATCCAATTGCTACTCGTATTGTAAAGCTTATTGTTCGAGTGTTCACATGTTCCGATGTTGGCCAGCACAATGTACAGGGAAACAATTGTTTACTTTGCTTTTGACATTGCGGCAGTGTCCTAGGTACCAGTAAGTTTACAAAGTAAGTAAGATAACAGGAAAGGCTTACAAGGTAGACCTGATAGAAGTCCATCTTTATATCTCCCACAGCCTTGCTAAAGTGCGCTCGAGCAGCCCATTCAACAGTGGTGCCTTTGCCGTCCTTCAGCTCGTAGTCTACGGTGCCGAAAAGCATGATGTCGTCCGAACTCGCTCCAAATGAGTAGAGCTGCTTCGGCTTATGAGAGCGCTTGGCAACCTTCTCCCACATGCCATGACGCATCTGTATAATGGCTTTTCTCTATTAGAATATGTTGAAGAAGAACAGTAATCTAAGCTTGAAAACTCACCGTCGCGTCCACTTACGCCGTTAGAGGCCATTATAAGCGTTGCATCCTTTGTGAACATGTCTGCATACTTCTCATGTCCATCTGGTGTGTCCGAGATGGCGTAGAAGCGCGCAAAGAATTCTTTGATTTCTGGTCTCACTTGGCCATCACTGGGAACCGCTGCGGAGTATTGGCCCATTGTTGACGAACTGTCTACTGTTCCAACTGTTCCAAATTGAGCAAACAACAATCCCAACCAAGGGAGCAAGATGGAGGAAACGTGAAGTTGAAAATGGTGCGGAGCAAAGGAAGCCTTTCTTTTCAATAGGTCGGATGAACGAACCAGGCCCCGCTGTGTCGGAAGAAGTGAAGTCACTTCTCGGCAAGCGCACTTCCGGCTCGGCTCGGCTGTCTGTGGTCGGCTGTCCAACCTCACCTCACCTCACCTTCCACTTCACCTCCATTACTTCAGTATCACCACCAACTAGCTTCGGCTGTATATATCACACATTGTCGGCACATCATCACATGATCGCTTCGAAGTGGTCATGAATTCGAAATTGTTTGCCGATTGAAAGCGGACTCAGTGCGACTGCCACCACGGCACAGCAGAGATGGATCACGGCGATAGAGTGTCCACCGGCCCGACGGACTGATTCGAATTTCGCTCTCGAGATATGTTGATATAAGAATAATCGTCCCTCATGGACACCTGAATTAGAACCTCACCGCTGCAGAATACGAGAGATAATTCCCAAGACGGCCAGCCCGTTCACGCAAGGATCGAGAGCATGCCACGGTTTGAAAGATGATGCAGAAAGTGATGGACCGCTCCTCTCACTTCAGGACTTTCTGATAGGGCCAAAGTTGTCGTACCAGATCAGTGTTTTGCAGCGTAAGTTGACATTGCGCTGCTGGATACATGCCACCGCACTTCGACCATTCGACCTAGTGCATCTTTGGATGTGCAGCATTTGGTCGAGCTGATAGTATCTCGGTCGATTGCATCGCCGAAACGCTTTTGTTCAGCTCGCCGTTGCCCCCGTTGTCACTGGCTTATTCCAGAAGCCGGGGAGAGAAGAATTTACCACGGCGCAAACACATGGCTTTATCCCACGTTTCAGGAAAACAAGCTAAGCGATCTCCTTAGACCAATGCAACCCGTTCTGATGCTATAGCATTGATTCTACGGAGCTTGGCGTTGATGCGGCTGCTATTCGGGAGACAACAACGCCGCTACGCCAAAGATGCTGTTGTTGCTCCAGGACCAACGAGCTTCCGGACTCTTCCGGCGAGTAGCGAAGCAATCCGCAGTCATTTCTGGGAGTCCAAGCTGTTACAAAGAACCTGAACGATGGCTCTCAGATTGCATTCCGTGAGTTTCATCCCTTGTTCTTGTTCAAGCGCCAAGTTTTGGACAATGCCATGTTTTGGACAAGGCCATTGTTACGTTCTCTGAGTCCGGCCCAACGTGCGCAATGCCTGGAGGTAAAGAACGGTGACTTTCCGGGGCATAGGGCTATCAATGATGGCTTCAAAGTCGCGTGAAGGAAGAATCGTGCCTGGTGTAAGTTTCATAAGGTGACTGACATGGAGAAAGTAGTCTTGAAGTGAATGGGAACGTCACATGCACCGGCAGAAATTCGGGTCTGTTGGCGTTACTGCGCCAGTTCCCGCTCCCGTCTCCCCGTTCCCGTCACCCGCCTCCCATCACTTCGCTTAAAGCTCTCTCTTCCTCCAGCAACTTCAAAGACATCCGCACACCGACTCAACCACCAACAACACACCTCGAGCACGTACCAACAAACGCTCCATACCTGCGAGACCCCGATATCTCACACACTGGTACTGACAATCCACCGAACGCGCAGAAGCCAGCACTGTATCGAGGCCATCGAAAGGGACTCGGCGGCCATGGCGGCAAACGACCGCCTGTCTGGCCTGCTCATGACGCTCGCCGGCGGCGCGACCATCCTCACCCTCCTCTACTCCCAACCTACCAACGACTTGCCCTCACCACTGTCTCCGCACCGACTCGAAAGTGAACGAGATACTGTCACTACGAATAATACGAGTCAAAGCGTACCGCCCGCCTCTATGCCCTCGGCTGCCGACACTTGCCCCAATGACCAGTCCCTGGCTTGGAACCAATGCAAAAGCCCGACCACCCCGGAAGCCACCATCACATCTACTGTTCCGACTATCGAGTCCGCCTATGTCCCTTCCTCAGCTGCCGTACCGCTCTCCATAATCCTGGCTCTCCTCTGCGATCACGCATTCTCGATCGTGGACTTTGCACTGTCTTTCCTGCCGTACCTCTCCACCGGACGATTTCGTCAAGCTTCTAAGCTGGCTTGCAGGAAGGTGAAGCCGGCTTTGGCTTTTCTACGAGTGCTTCTATTGCAAGCTCTTGAACTTCAGGGGTTCAGCCTCAAGGGGTACAATCTTGTCTTTGCACTTGTGTTGTACTCGGCACTGCAGATCGTTCTCTTGCGCGTCTACGCAGCATTTTTGCTCCGTACCAACCGCTGGGTCTGGGAAAAGGAAGACTACTTGAAAGCGATCAGACTTCGAGACGCCACGATAGCGGAGCTGCGGGAGCAAATGGAAGTCGACCACAGATCTGCAATAGCAGCATTAGAGAGCGAGAGCGACTCATTCTTTGAAGCGAGGAAGGAGATCGAAGAGCAGGATTCGGTCAGACAAATGGAATTCGACCAGAAGAAGGCAGATCTTGACGCGTGCTCTTTGAGTGAAACCCGTTACTGGCGGTATGTGCTCCGGAACCAGGAGAACGCGGACAAGGACAATCGACGAAGGATGCAGGATCAGTTCAATGAAGAAAACAAGGTCAACGAGCAGGAGATTGAACGGCTCCAAGACATGTGCTCGTCAATCCCGGATCTGCAGTCTCAAACCGACTCTCTTACTAAGACATTTGCGAACCTTGAGTCTGAGAAAGCCGCTCTCCAGACGAAAATTCAGAATCTGCAATCTCGAGAAGACACAAATGCTGATAACTACGCCGAATTGTATTCCCAGCACGAGGATCTGGAGTCGGAGTGCGAGGCAAGATTGGCAAAGGCCTTCAGCGGCTTGAAAAACTCGCTTGTTCAAACTGGATCGGAGGAACCCAAAGGAATGGTACCCACTCCGAGGTACTTCGAGATTCACGGCGAGCTTCCAGAACATTGTAGGCTACTCACGCATCAAGACATCAGTGACGAGCGAAAAAAGATCTTCGCGATCATCAAGGGTTCGCTCAAAGCAAATCCAGAAGCGCAGATCAAGAAGGTGTCTGCGATCAAGAAGTACTACATCGAATACGGTGAACTTCCTGCGGGCGTGCAACTGCAGCAGGCTGTGCCGGACAAAGCAGATTCGCCTATCCGTGCTCCTCAAGATGCCAGCACTGGACCTTCGCGCCTTGAACCGCGTGCATCCCCGCATCCTATAGACGGACAGCCGGATATGTCCCGTGTTGGACCTGGTCGCCTTGGCTTTAGCGCGAACTTCGGTCGAGGCATTCCTGACCCTCCAGCGCCTAATTGGTCCACTATAAGAAGTCAATCAACTGGCAATCGTCCGCCGGTAGTATTGGCGCGGAACGTAGCTTCTGACGGCACTCAACTCAGTAGCAAGGCTGGGTCTGGTATGGATGCGCCAGCGCTTTTGGGAGGCCAACCTGACGTCGCTCTCAACGGAAGCTTGACCAAAAATGAAGTCAAGCCCACAGAGCCAGAGCTAGAGCCCACGGACACACAGTCAAGCATGCCCGTTGTAGCTGAAGGCGGCGGCCTCAACTTTGGCGCGGACTTGGCTCAAGCCACTCCTACTCAACCGGATCCCGCTGATGTTTTGACGAAAGCATTCCGGTCACTAGCCCTCGGTTCGAATAGCACAAGCGCCAAGAAGGCAGCTACTGGTCTCTTCGAACCCGGCAGCGGCAGTTTCAGCCAGCTCGGATCTGGCATGGAGATGCCACTCCATGCCACAACTTGTTGAAAACAGTCCCAACGCCGCGTCTCATGGAAGTTTGCAAAGCAATCCGCTCATTTCAAGCGTCGATGCTAAGCCTCCTGAGATGTCATCTGCATCTGTGGCAAATGAACCCATCTCGAAGGATGCAGAAGTTCAATATTCGTCGCAGACATCTTTCAATATCGACAATGAGAACGACAATCCGCCCGGCTCATCTGCTACCCCGTCGACGTCTGACAGCAAGGGTGATGCCACGAGCGATGCTGCGTCCGGAGACAATGCCATCAACGCGGTATCTACCGCTAGTGCTGGACCGCCAGCAGGCAGCCCTCCCTCCGAGTCTGAGAACGAAACGAGCCATGTCGTTCACGGGAGAGCTGAGTCCTCAGAGAGCGCCGCGGATCTGGAGCGCGCGGCTCAAAACGGCAGCTCTGAGACGTCCTCAGTCGTCGAGCAGCAACCACACGCTACAGCGGCCGCCAGTAACGAGTTCCACTTCGGCGCCCAGCAGAGCACGTTCGGCTTGCGTGTCGAGACTTCACGCGCTTCGAATGAAGCAAAGACAGGCCGATCGTCTCGTCGAGCCACCGGAAAGAAGCAGGCCTCCGCCGTGAATCGGTCCGCAGGCGAAGACGCCGAGGGCAAAGAGACGAATCTGGATACGAAGAGAAGAGATCCCTCTTCCGGCACTAGCGGCGACGAGACTGTCCTCTCGCTTGATGACAACTATGCGATAGTGACAAGCATGAAGAGCTTCTCCCAGAGCATCCACAAGCCCGCTCTAGCCGCTCAGCCACTCCTCGTCCCGAAGAAATGCTACGCACAGCCAGGCGTTCCATGCAAGAAGATTTTCGGCTGCGTCGGAGACCCGGACCGGTACGACAGCGAAGGCAAATACATATCTCCGCCAGGCGGGCAGGGTCGATGCCACGGCGGCGAGAGTCGGAATGCGCACAAGAAGCGCAAGGACGAGGCGCGGAAGATGGAATTGTGTTGCGCTTGCTATCGCAAGTTCAAGAATGAACCTTTGGAAGATTGAGAAAGAGGGCAAGAAGGTTTTGAGGATGGTGGGTACCTGTCTCGGAGGAGAGGAGGAAGACCAGCGCGAAGCCACATTGTCGTGGTGTACGGAATCTGGTCCCTCAAAGCTCGTGACTTGTAGCCCATCTCGTATCTTGCCGGAACCCTACTCGAGATGGAAAATTGTGTGTGATGTCTGGCAACAAACTCTGCAAGGGAAGAAAAGAGGAATGCGCGGGGAACAGGCGATGACTTTGCGCTGCTGCTGTGTCAGCGATGAGAGAAGAGATGTTGGAACCAAAAAAAAAAGTGAAGGATAGCAAGGGCAAACAGGCAAACAGGCAAGGAGTCCGAACTGAACCAATCGATCCAATCCAAAACAGAACAAGAGCAAAGCCGAAGCTACAGACGTAGTAGTGTACGGAATACTCTGTTCTTGGTCTGTGGATCTGTTTGGTTCGTCTCGAAACGTCTGTCGCCGGAGGGACCCAAGCTCTCGAAGAGAGTGTCGGGACTTTCATTGCTACTTACTACTCCTACCTACCGCTGCGATGTATGTTAGAATACCAAAACCAGAGATTGATCCAGAAAAGAAACGAGCTATTGAAAAGATTTGATATGGCTCCTTACTCTCCTTCGAGTTTTGCTGATCTCGCAGCCACCCGGGTTTAGGAAATCGGCAGATGTTCCGCCACTTGCACAGCGTTTTCGCCAGGAATATTGAGATCATGCGATGGCTTCAAAAGTTTGCAAAGCTGAAGAGAGAAGATTGTGGCGGTAAAGCCGTACCTTAGTGTCGAAAAATTGTTCGTTTCATGAAATCGTATCTACATGCCCTCAATGGTAAGTAACTACATGTGTTCGTTGGAAGCTCAGTGCTGCGCGGTCCAGGGCACTCTCGGCGCCGTGCCATCCTCATCGAGACAATCTGCCAAATGCAGCAGACTTGTCTGTCGTACGAACTGCTCCAGAATTCCGTGCGTTGCATGCTGTAGAGTGAAGGCCGCGTGTGCTGATCGCCAAAGCGGCTCATCGATGCGACAGCCCAGGCGAGCTCTCCTGGTACCACCGTGATGCTCAGCAACACTGCAGGGGTTGCGATACCAGGTTAAATCGACTGTTTCCATCATTCCAGCGCTCTGGCAGCGGGTTGGAGCGCGCCTGGACCTTTCCAAGCAGAATCGTGGCCGCGCTTGGCAGCTTCGTTGCGACGTCATGCGGACCTTCGCGCGCTCTGCGATGGCCCTACGAGCTGCATGTAGGTGTCGCGAATACTTAGGTGCTTGCGGGCCTTCAGAGCTACCACCAAGGAGCCTCCAGAGCGCGCTTGGTCTTCCAACCGTAGTACTGGGACCGCAGAGGCGCCAGAACGCAGTGTGCCGTGCTGCCAAGCCCGGATCTCGCGAGCCAGCTTCCAAGGCGGAAGACGCGACACCAGGCGCCCGCCCCGCAACACCGCAACTGCTCCGTCGACTGCCAACTCATTTCTTGATGATTGTTATGATATCTTCGTCCGCGAGCTCGTGTGTGAGCCCCACGCGCTGAGGCTGGTGTTTCACGCTGCGGCCGTACACAATCGCAATCCGGAACTGCTCCACGATGGTCTTGTGAATGGCGTTACAGAAGTCCTCGACCGTACAGGCCGTGCTCCTCAAAACCACAGGCGCCGTGTAATCGGGCAGCTTTCCCTTTGGCTTGGTGTACACTCGGCGCAAGTTGAGCTTCTCCCACATCTGCTCCAGCAATTCGTCCACGTTCCACCCGTGCTCCGAGGAGATCGGACAGGCGTTCGGGATTCGGTAGAGCAAATCGAGCTCTTCGATGCTGATGGAATCGATCTTGTTCAGTGCGTAGATGACGGGAATGTAGGAGCGACTCTTGGCTTCGATGACGTCGATGAGGTCGTCCACGGTCGCATCGCATCGGATGGCAATATCGCAGTTGGCCATGCGGTATTCGTTCATGACCGCCTTGATCTCGTCGTGGTCGATGTGCGAGAGGGCGACCGTGCTCGTGATGGAGATACCGCCCTTGTCTTTCTTCGTGATCTTGATGTTGGGAGGCTGCTTGTTGATGCGGATCCCGAAGCCCTCCAGCTCGGTCTCGATGACGCGCTTGTCTGTGAGTGGTTTGTTCACATCGAGAACGATGAATATGAGATGACATGTCTTGGCCACGGCAATGACCTGCCTACCTCTTCCCTTGCCGTCCTTGGCGCCCTGGATGATACCAGGCAGATCCAATATCTGAATCTTAGCGCCGTTGTAGACCACCTGCCCCGGCACCGTGGTCAAGGTGGTGAACTCGTATGCAGCTGCTTCGGAGTGCTGGCCGGTCAGGCGCGACATGAGCGTCGACTTGCCCACGGATGGGAAGCCTATGAAGCCGACCGATGCCACTCCCGTACGCGCAACATCGAAGCCGACTCCTGCTCCACCTCCTCCGCTCGACGGTGTGAGCAGCTCTTTCTTCAACTTGGCCAATTTCGCCTTCAACTGTCCCAAGTGGAATGACGTAGCCTTGTTCTTCTGCGTCCGAGCCATTTCGGACTCAATGTCCTTGATTTTGTCCACCGTGGTCGCCATGATGACCAATTTCCGCGCGCTCTTCGATTCGGCTGGGTTCGTAGGGTCTCGGACGACGTTTTCAGGCTCGATTATTACCTGAAGTCGAAAGAAGGTGTGTCGAGAGCGGTTTTGGGACTGGACTTAAGACGTGAAAAATGGTGTGCTCAAGTCTTGCGGTATTTTAGCGGCATTTTTGCGTACAAATTCGGCTTATTTTGCTAGGAAAAAGTCCACATAAATACACCAAAAGCAGCAAACACGACCCCCGACGAGCCGGCCGATATCTGGCCTTCTGTTGCGAAGCTTCACACACACAACGAATGAGTGTCCGCTGGCTTGTCGGCGTCCCAACAAGGTCTCTGATGAATCCATTGGGCGGTCCCGATCATTCGACGTCTGCATTCCCTGGTTCCCGCATGCTTGCCTTGCCCTGCCGTACTGAATCTCGTGCTCCCTCCCCAAACTGTGATGGCTTCGGCCGGCCATCGGCGACGAAGATGAAAGCTCTTCACGTGTCCTCATGGTTGCTCATCTTCGTACAGGGTGTAGCCGCTGCCGCGTACCTCTGAGACAGATTTCTCTTAAATCCCGCTTGCTCTGCACCTGCTGATTCCCCGATCGTTTTTGCTTTCCTCAACACACACACACACACACACACACACACACACCCGGCTTTACCATCTTATCTTTATTGCTGGCACAAATAACAACAACATCTACGACGCCCACATTTCAAGACCTGGCATCCATCTCTTCTCAAGAATTCTCTTTACATCGTCATAGCTTGAAAACTATTCACTCATCGCTCAACATGGATCCATCCACGCAACTAGTCCAGGCCAACATCACGGAGAAAGCAGAATCCATCCACGACTCTGCACGCGGATCGCCGGAGCCTCTCGATGCTTTCCATAAACTCGTCGAAGATATCAACTGCATCCTCGGGCCGAGCAATGGCATCGACAGCGACAACGTCGACGTCGAAGAGCTCAAGAAATTGATGCTGGCCTACCAGTCCAACGAGCAGGATTGGTCCAAGTATGCTTTCGGGGACAGTAGTCGAGCATACACCCGGAACCTCGTCGATCGAGGGAATGGGAAGAGCAACCTGGTGAGTAGAATAGTAGCACGCAAGATCGGGAACAGCACCCCTCGTAGAAGAGACTTCCTTGTGGTGCCGGCTGGCTGGTCTTGGTCGTTGCAGTGCCTGACGCACGTTTTGGATCTTCCTGTCTTCTGGCCCAACCCCTTCACCAAGTCGCGGGAGTGGTGCTAGACGACATACATTGCTGACAGCCTCGGCAGCTGATTCTTGTCTGGACGCCCGGGAAAGCCTCACCAATCCACGACCATGCCAATGCCCATTGCGTCATGAAGATACTGAAAGGCTCATTGACTGAAACAATCTACGGCTGGCCCTGTCAACACGCCGATAACCCAGCCGATTGTGCCACGGCTCCAGACTCACCCTACCCGAGCACCAAGCATACTTGCCAGGCGCCAAGCTCTCCAACGGGATCATCGGAGTTGAATGTGAGAAAGGAAACGACGTACGCGGAGGAACAGGTCACTTACATGAGCGATCGTCTCGGTTTGCATCGCATCCGCAATCCCAGTGAGGATGACTTCGCAGTCAGCCTACATCTGTACACGGTAAGCAATACGAGCAACAATCTCCCGAATTTCCATTCTCCCCCATCGAAGGAAGATATGTCTAATGTGTGATGCTCGATGGACTGACAATTCTTGCAGCCGCCGAATGCTGCCAAGCATGGATGCAACATCTTCGATCAGAAGACGGGCAAGTCGTCAAAAGTCCAGCAATGTCACTTCTACTCAGAGCTCGGCATCAAGATGGATTGATGATTGATCCATGATGCTGTGCGCATCAGCTCGACTTGTCATTTGCTGTTTCATCGGCGCACGGGTTGTGCATCGGATAGTTTTATCCCAACTTCACTGCGATCTAAGCGTCGGCGTTGGGAGTTGCCGTCTACACTCGTTCAGATCTTGGACCGAGTACTTTGCTAGGACACGGTTGATGTTGGTCGTTTAGCAATCCATCAACGAAAGTTTTTTCAATTTGTCGTGTTTCAGAATCAAGCTCTTTCTCCGGACCCGGATAAGCGAAGCAGCGGGTTCTGGCCTTGTTCGCCTGGTTGTTGCTCGCGTTTCCATCCTGGTAACATGTAGCACAGTAGGTTCCTTCCGAACATCAAACATGCGGCTTCAAGCATCTGCCGACCATCAGTGCCGGGGCCTTGATGTTGCGCAATCCGCATCCTTACACAGCTGACGATGAACTTCAGATTGCTCAGCGCATAGGAACTCCTTGTATATGTCGAGTTTGCGCGCAGAGGATGTTTCGGCAATGTGGAACCTTTGGTGGTCGTCAACTGCATCAATCCTTCCATATCCATCGCGCAGGCTTCTGCGTTGTATTTGAGGTCGTATCGGTCGCAAATCGTGTCGGCATAACCGTTTGATGTTTGAGTTTCGACGTGCGCGCTGCACGAGTCAAAAGAGCAAACCAGGGGGTAGGGAGTCAGCAAAAGTTGTAAGCGAAATCTGACCCGTACGCTGGTGCACAGCTGCCATAGCTAGGACATGGGGACCAACTTCTGACCAGCGATCACGTCCCAAACGAGAGCGTATTGACAATCTATGGCTCCTAGTGAGTCCTTCAAGGCGTGATTTCGATCATACAAGGGCCACTGGCTATCGTGCTTGAGGGCCTTGATTCGGGCAATCATTCGTGGTGCCAAGCAACGCTCCAAGATGATGACACCAGTGAGCTTAAACTGTAACGCTGACGCTTGCCACATGGGATGGCGACCTCTGCGGCCACATGCTGCAGTACAGGAAATGAAGTTTCATCCCGTTGTCAACCAGAAGTGTTTCGATGGCCAACTCGTAGGCAGTCATGGCTCCTTGGAACCCAGGCAGATGGACGCAGGCATGGTATCACGCCGAGATTGTTTAGATGGAGCAGAGTTGAAACGAGTTCCATGGAAAGAGTCGCCAGTACGTGAGTCGTAAATCGCTCGACCGCGACGAGTGGTGGTGAGTCATAGGATAGTTGTGGTCTTTTGCGACTTTCGAATGGGCATAGTAGTATTCCTGGGTGGGACGATTGACTATCGCTCTCTGTTCAATGCTTCATTGCGTGCGGTGTACTGCTCTGGCGCATCGGATATTGCTGTGTGGAGATCGATAATGTAGACCATGTGTTCCCCGCGTCTCCTCGGCAGCAGAGGCTCCACAGTGACCCTGTCCCTCAATGCAGCCATCGCAATAGTGAGGCTGTCAGGTCGAGAAAGGGAATTCAATAGTGTCGCGGCGCTATCACACTATTCCACAGAAGATCGGTAGCTTGCCCTATCCTTGCGCAGAGGTCCGTGAGACTTCTACAAATCAGAGATCAATTCGACGCAAGTGGGGAGGGAGCAAATAGGCTGGACTGATCCCAGCACTTCACGGGAAAAAGAAAACAGCAGGACGCAGGTCGCTAGTCCCTATCAGAGCATTAAGGTTGGCCGAAGAAAGGAAGCCAGCAAAATCGTAAGCCAGCCGGACCGAGGAAGCTAGGGATACTCACGTTCGTGCTACTGTTCATCAGTAGTGACGACCAACAGACAAGAGTGGGCCGGTTATTTTGAGCAGTATCCCAGACTCTTGTAGAAGATTCGTTCACTGTTAGATGAGATGCGTTGCAAATGTTGCGAGAGCCGAGACGTTGTCATACCAGTCATTTTTGGCGCACGGGCAGGACGTAAAAAACAGGTACGAGGTGCGAATAGCCTTTTACGTCCGGTTCAGCTTTAAGTGAAACCCGTCTGCGGCTGCGTGGCGTCGGTTGATCCGCTGGCCCTGAGATTTCCACGGGCAAAGACGTTTCGCGAGCGGAGGTGATGAGGGCCATCTCATCGATCGCCTTTCCGTCGTTTGATAAGAGAGCCAGAAGAATGGGAGCGGGCTTTCTGCGGGCGGGTCAAGCAATTCTCGGGCCTCTCCCGATGAGGGAGAAGCGAGGAGTCGAGCGGAGCGGAGCGTTGAGGAAGAGGTTCGCGCCGTAGGTGGGCCGCATGATCCTTCACGATAATCTTGGGCGACGATTGGCCGAGGGTCTGCATAATGCCGGAAAACTGACCAATGAGCAGTGGCCAGTGTTCTGCCGACAGCGAATTATCTCACTCGCGCAGAGGGGTCACCGGTGTGGCCTCTCTCTCTCTGTCGCTGCGGGCGCTTACAGGTGACAGATGCTCGCACGTTGACGAGAGGGTCAGCGATCTTCGGCCTCGCGCACGTCAAGAATCGGCTCAGAGAGGCGTCGAATCAAGGTTGAATCAAGGCCAGCAATCGACGCATGCCGAGGTGGATGGGATGTCGCCTGCGAGTCCGAATGACGACGGCGACGGCGGAGGCGGCGGTGGTGTTGCTATCTATAAGCAGCGCGGTGACCGAAGACGATGATGTGAGCAGTGTCGTATTATTGCGCGCAGTCGGTGATGATGTGGTGGAGCTGGAGCAGTGGCGACACAGAAGCAGGACTTCGCGCGACAGCCATTGGAGAGTGTCGCGCAGCAGGGCTAGACAGTGTGTAAGGATGCTGAGGACCGAGCGTGCGAGCCTCGAGGTGGACTGGACGGCAGGGATCGCTGTCTGCGGGCCCGAGCGTCGTGCATGCGGGAGGCGATCGCTGCGGGTCCGGCTTGCGCCCCCGGTGCCAGGTGTTAAGGTAGCGTGAAGTGTTTCGGTCGCATCGCTGCGGCCAGGAGACCTGTGCGGCTTGTCCCTGCGCAGGCCTCGTGTGCCTGCCCAACAGCGCACCGCGTTCCGTGCGCGCCGCAGATTGCACGCAGATTGCGCATGATGGAGACAAGAGAGAGAGCTCGTCGTCGATGGCCCGTCGGTGGCCTGTCGGTCGACGTCGGAGGTGCGAGACTACCGGAGTGCCTGTAGAGCTGTCCAGCCCTAGAGCTGTACAGTGCAGACCGTGTGCAGCCCTCGGTGGGTGTCTCGCGGGAGATGGGATTTTAGTGCTGCGCGGCGGGGCTGGACACGCTAGCGGGCCTGCCTGCCGAGAGTCTGTTGTGTGTCGTGCCTGCCAGTGCTCTGCTGCTGGAAGGAGGTCGGTGTCGGGGCGCCGAATCATTATACGCTCCGCTCGGGGGGGGGCAGGAGCGACCTCCAACGTCGACCGCGGTGGTGCACGTTGTTGATCGGACGAGGCAGGCATGTCGACACCCGCGGCTTCTGCTTTCGAGCGCGTACGAGAGCAGCAGCCGTCCATACTGAGGTGCTCTTCCTCCAGTCGTCCAGAGAGACTCGTCGTCATCGCCCGGCAGCCAGAGCCAGTCTGCGGTCTGCCAGCGGAGGTGCCAGATTGCCAGGCATGCCATGCCATGCCATGGATGGCATCCTTGCCTGCAGCCGCATCCGTGCCCGCGCGGCACGTCAGAGTGTTCGAGTGTCGAGAGTCGAGTGGTGCACACACACCTCGTGCTGCGAGAGTCCCGTCCACGCCCAGCAGTGTCGCCGTGCAGCGCGAGAGGCTAGAGACGCGACTGCTCAACTTCTGTCCATTCCATGTGCACGCTGCGGTCGAGCCATGTCGACGTCCCAGCGCTCGCGCCGAACCGCACTCGCCGTCCTCCCAGCGAATGGACAACCTAGATATCCACGTCTCCGCAACCGCTTCCAGGGCTGCGATCTACCCATGCTACGGTATCGATTCATTCCCATCCCGTCCACTCGCGCCTTCGATACCTTATATTCTAATCTTAAAGGACCCGTTGCCCGCTGCATCCTGTTCCCTAACCCAACCCAGCGACGCCGTCCAGCCCATCTACAAGTATAGCGCACACGACGCTCTCTGTCTATCATAGATGGCAGTATGCCCTGCGCTCTCTGTCGGCCTCACTCTGCTGCGTCTGCCGGGTCGCGCCTGCCTGCCGACAACTTGCCTGCTGCGTCTGCGATCGCGCCTGGTCTAACGTCTGCCACCTTATTACCGTACCTGACGCATCGCCGCGCCGCAGACGCCGTCGGTGTCGGTGTCGGTGTCGGTGTCGGTGTCCGTGTTGGTGCCGCTCCCAGCGTCAAGCGTCAAGCGTCAAGCGTCAAGCCACAGCCACAGCGTGTAGACCTGCTCCCGCATTAGCAGGAGCGACACCACCAGTCGCACCTGCCTACCCGCCTCTTACTACTGCCAACGCCCGCATCGACCCTAAGGCCCACCCGCGCCTGCGCCTGCGCCTGCGCCTGCGCCTGCACCTGCACCGGGCGCCGCGCCATTAGCCCTCCCTCCTTCCGGTTCGCCTTGCACACGCTCGCTGTCACCGTCGATGCTATGGACGACGACGACCGCTCCACCGCATATCGCTCCTCGCCGCCGACACACTGGGGCCAGAGTCCACACGTCTATCCCCATTCTCACCACGGCACTCCCGCCCAGGAATACACCAGCTTCAACTTCGCCTCGCCACACATCCCCATGGAGCCCAGCGTGTTCAGCGGCGGCGCCAGCAGCACCATCCAACAGCGTCCGGTCCATCAGCAATTGCAGCCCCTGGTCATGCCGCAATGGCCCTCGATGCTGAACAGCCACTCCCATTCCACCTACCAGCCGATGTTTCCTCAGCCGGTCCAACCCATCCAGCCCATGTCTATTGCCCCGCTACACACGCCCGTGTCGGCAACCTCGACGAGATCAACCTCTACTCCGCGCAAGACATTGACCGACCTGGACCGGAAGCGGATGTGCCAGTATGCTGAAGAGCATCCTAACAGCAAGCAGACTGAGATTGGAGGTGAGCATCGACCCCTCGTCCAACTTGATCCGAGGACGCTGACACCGGTACAGCGATATTTGGCGTAGAGCGAAGGTATGGCAAGATTCATTTCAATCTATGGGTCTTCTAACACTAGACAGCACCGTCTCCAAAGTTCTACGGCAGAAAGAGAAATACCTCTTCCAGGACGATGGCAGCCGATCTCCCATCAAGCGCGCAAAAGGCCGTTCTCCCGACATCGAGCGAGCACTCGCTGTGTGGGCTAAGAACCAGGTAAGCAATGACAGGGCCGTCGACCGTCCTAATCGCTCGCAATTCTTACGTTACGGCAGGAGAAGAAAGGCAATCCTCTGAACGACGAGCTCATCCGCGAGAAAGCGCGCGCATTTGCGGCTACAACTTCGGGACCGGAGAACAGTGTCACTCTCAGTTCCAGCTGGATTGAGAAGTTCAAATTGAAGAACAACCTCATGGGAGCTCGATCGCGGAAGACTTCGCTTGCTCCGGACGACGCAGACGGTGCATCGGCCGCCGCATCATCATCCCACACCCCCGGAGATGCTTCTCCCATATCACCATCGGGCATAGGATCTTCCTCTCCACTGGAGTTGCATACACAACTGAGCCATGAAAGCTTGAAGAACGAGAGCCCGGACAGCTACTTGGATTTCGCCGGCAGGCACGAGCCTTTCCACTCGCAGAGTACCACCTCCCTGAATAGCGCGTTCACAGACACCGCGCCTTCCTCTTCCTTCTCTCCCGGCCCTCTGAGTCCGACTTCGCCTTTCTTCACACCCGACTCCGGGACAGCGCCCTCACCGTTCGTACCGGGTCCACATCCTACGGCGCGGCCTATCCTACCATCGTCAATGAGCAGCAACAGCCCACGACCGCGAAGTCAAACTTTCCCGCTTCTCGATCAGTACATGACTTCTTCAGGGGAACCAGCTACGCCCAAATACAACAACGGCGCGGCGCTGGACTCGCCCATGGAAGAATCGACAGATCCGCTCCTTAGTTTGGATGAAGCTTTACAGCCGGAAGATAGGCCACCCACCGTGACACCTTCCGAAACTATGCGGCCCCCGCCCCAACCCGCCCACGTCCTACAGCAGGACATGAAGCGCGAGGCATCGCAGGTGGCAGCCGTCACGAGCCCGGAAGAGGCAAGAAGAGCACTGCAGGTAGTGCTAAGCTTCTTCGAGCAACAACCACACGGCTTCCTGGATCTGCAGGAGAGCGTGACCATCGGAAAACTGATGGAGAAGCTCAAACTGCATTCCAGAGGGAGCAGCTAACGATACGATACCCCTGTTCTTGTTTCTGTATCTTTTATGGATGTATTGGAATGTACATTGATACTGTTCTCGTTCTGACTGGAGGACCTTGGGTACCTCCTCCTTTTTTTCGGTTGGACGTACTTGTCTGCATGAGTATTACTGGTAGGCCTCACGACGACGAGGCATGACGGAGACGGGGAGTAGACAGACGGACAGACCGCTCACGCGGCATTTGTAAAGCTTGGAATATGCGTTGGCCAAAGAATTTTCTCTCGGCCTTTGGAATGATGCTGCTAGGTTCGATTGTTCTGCGCTGATCGTCTGGATATCAGATGGAGTCACTCGGAGCAAGCCCCAGCGTCTACCGCTCCCTTCGGTTGGCCGAGTCTTCCGCCGCGAGCTCGGGAAAGAGACGGACCACCACCAGTTCGACGATAGCTATGATCAAATGCTTGTTGAGGTACGAGTCGCCCAGCAAGTCCAATTCCGCTTCCACGTCCTCTCTCATCAAGTCTCTATCCTTCGTAGCGAAGAAGCGGATCCGTATGCTCTCGGGAATTGCGTCGAGGATGGTATTGGCACACTCGCGCTTGATCTCGACGACTTCGTCTTTCGATGGCGGTGTGCGTGCCGGTGCCAGGGCGTTGTCGGGGAAGATGGCGCTTCGAGCGGCTTGCAGTACGGTTGGCAACCAATTCGCATTCAGAAGCGACGTGTGGAGGTGGAGCGATATCAACCTGCAGACAAAGGATCCAACTGTCAGTCCCCGCTATTCATCAATCAATCAATGGTACCGTAGACGCGTCATGAGCTCCTCTCTCACAAAGGCAGTGTCTGTGTTGGGCAAAACAGCCTGATTGCGCACGCATATTCGGGACCAGAAAGCCCTTCGCAAGGAACCGGGGGTGCTTTGGTGGGAGGGAATGGGGAAACGCGAGCGGAACAAGGATCGGCTCGCCCTGTTGGCACTTCCCGGCTTCGCTTGACGCGAGTTGACGAATGAGAGCCGAGAAGAGCTGAATTGCGGTATGAGTGGTGGACACCGCCAAACTTCGGCAATCGAGACTCTTCAAAACTCCGGTCGTGGGATCCTGATCAAGCTGTTACCGCATGTGCTGGCGTTAAGGTTTGGGCCGTGAACGCAGCCGCACGGCTCGCAGAGACGATGTGCAGCGTGGCATGCAGCCGTCAAGGCCCGAACCCTCAGGGTACATCCGCAGTGGTCTCGACGACGAGAGATGAAGGTCGTATTGCCGTCGACTTGGCGAGTGTCTCGAGATTTGCCCGGGTGGGCAAGCGATGCAATGATGCCCAATGAGCGACGCTGGGCTGGGGGCAAAGTCCTCGGTCCCGAGCTTAGCGACAGCATCATTGTTGATCATCGAAAGCTCACGTTGCGAAATTTAGTGGATTGCTGGATGCTATGCAAGAACGGAGCGAATGGTGTAGGAGGGTAGTCGTAAGCGCGCCGAGCGTCGTGGATGTGAGGAGGCCAGTGAGACAGGTTTACGAGCTCAAGGAGCGTTCCGGCACGGTATTGGCCGACGCTGGAATCAGATGACCGACATCCAATGCAGCTTCCCGATGTGGCTTCGTCGCTTCCACGAATGGGCGAGCAGAATTCCAGAAATGCAATATCTCGCATCGCACCGACGCCTCGCGACAAATCGGCCAGCTCGCCAATATCAAGCGCGTTATCGTGGGTGGTGTGGTGGAGTGAAGAAGAGACTGTCACTCACCTGTCCAATCTGCTGTTAATACTGCCAATCTGACCGGGACCGCATAACGATATCCACTGCAAGAGTGACAGGACGCCTGATAACCAGGGCATGCGTCGGTTGAGAGACAGTAGCTGACCTATGCATTCCCAGATGTGCATGCTTATGATCGGCTGCCTTTCCATGTCATTCTCAGAGGTTGCAGGCGGAGACGGACGCGCTTTTCCGTGACTGGAGGATACCAGCCGTCCGCGAGGAGAGTTGGGACCATAGGAGGTCATCTTCCTTCGTGCTGGGATCGAGGAAGCCTGCATTAGAGCAACGGTGCAGGCGCGTAGAACTGACCCTGCCGTCATTGCGTACTGAGCAACGGTTAGAAGCAATCGCAATGCGCCCTCGAAGGGACGCCGAGATCGGCTTTGACGGGTCTGGTCGGCTGACGGTGGAACAGCGTTTAACAGGCCATATTGCTCCAAGCGCGGCGTCGGTAGAGCATTCGGGGTAGGACTTCGGCTTCCAGATCGTACTGAACGAAGTAACTTTGCCAATCCGTCCCATAGTAACCATGGTTCGGTCGCTTTGCCGCAAAGAGCATTTCGCACAATGATTTCGGAGAATATTTCCGGCACAAGAACGTCCAGGCATGGGTTTGCGAGATCTTCAGGCGGAAGCAGTAAGGGAAGAATTCGATTGACGAGCATCAAGCACCAAGCGACTTCATTTTCCTGCTGTTCGAATGTCATCTCCGGATCTAACGGAACGGGTTCGAGGGCGACATGTGGGAGCATGGTATGGAAGCGAATGCGTTGCTGTCCAAGGGTTACTTGCCCCTGCCGAGAAGTTTTCGTCGCTCTGACAACTGTATACCATTAGTCTCGCTACAGCTTTGTCTGTGCAAAGCTTATGACAGGTACCATTCACGTGCTCTGTCAGAAGGTCTGGTAACTCATCCAGCAGCAGTGCCTCGAGATCTACCTTCCTGAGTCGTTGCTCCAAGCCTCGAGTGCAGTGTGCAATGATCTGGACGATCTCGGCCACAAAGTGCTGATCCGGCGTAATGCGGTTATACCATGTCTGCACGAAGTTGCTGAGGATCACAGCAATGAAAGCGTACAATTGGATATCAATGGCATTGGAGCTCGTCAAAGGAGGCAGAAGTTCTTCCAGCGGCTCGGAGTGGTGGTCTTGGGTGCGATCCCCAGCTGCAGCCTCGCCGTCCTGCTGCTTTGCGCACAGAACGCGCTTGATGTATTCTATGGTCTCCGCATCGCTTATGGCGTTAGGAGAATCGATACGATGGCCGGGGCGACTGTATCCGTGCTGTTGCTGGGATGCTCCCCTTCCAGCGTTGCGAGGCTGCTGTTTGATGGGCTTCTGCATAGACTGCGCCATTGATGCGCGGATTACACAATGACTCGTGGTACAGACTCCAAATGCAGCTCCATCTGTCGATGTTGAAAAGAAAGTATGCGATGGCGTTGTGTGTCGTTGTGTGTCGTTGTGATTCGATGGATCGTCACACACAGTGAAGCGGCCAAGCGGAAACCTGAGGCCATCGGCCCGGCCCGGTGCTGTCTGTGCCCGCGAGAGCATGGGCGCTTCCCTGAACCTTACCCGGTGATTGCTACAACATCACTTGCATCCTTCTGTTGGAACTGCACAAATCGGCAACTGCATCCTCCCGAATCGACGCATACGGCCTACGATATACGATGGCTGCAGCGACCCTCGACGAAGTCAACAGTAGGTCTTCCTTCAAAATGAGGCGCATCATTTGCTGATAGGCGAAAGACCAATTGAAGGCGGTCATCCATAACCTGTACGTGTTGATCACGCAGGCACATGACTATCATGGGACGGAGACGCAGCGCGGGATGAGCGCTGAAATGTAGGTACTCATGGACGTCACTGCTAGTATCGAATCTAACACATTTTAGCCGCACTCTCGTCCAGAATCTCCAGACCCTTTCACTAACCGCCAAGAATTTGCCCACGCACATCCCGTGGGAAATCATCCAATACGTGGAGAACTCGCGCAACCCGGACATCTACACGCGAGAGTTCGTTGAGCTGGTCATACGCTACAACCAGCAACAGAAAGGACGCAGCGAGGCGTTCGCCCACTTCCGTGACATTCTTGGCGCGAAGATGGCATCCGGCATACCTGAGATCCGAGACGACGTCAGGAAAGTTGTTGAGTCAACTGGAGGGCATCTGGAATAGTTCTCTCGTGGCATTACGAGCACTACTGGCGCATTTGATGATGTTTGGATTTGAGATACCCCTTTGGCTTATTAAGTGATGGAAGTCACACTCGGGAGTTATGATACGAATAGAGGCTGCGACATGACTCAAAATTGCCGCGAAATTACCAAAAGCTTAAGAAGGAGTTCTCTACACATTCTGAAAGGATAGACGCAGCGAACCACCGGCAATAACTCTGAGAGCTGGACCGGTTTCCTTTCTAAAGACCGCCTATGGTCACATAGGACGCAGATCCAGTGCTAGAAAATCAGATCGGCTTTGCAATTCGCAACTCGCTTGCAGGTACAAAAAGTCTTATCCGAAACCACAATCAAGACTAGACAGGCAGCCCGCCCTACACAGGATCATGTACAATTCTGCGTCGAAACCAGCGCCGTATAGACTGAACCCTGTCTATCTTCAGTACATTGCCCGATAATGCGCACAAATAGGACATCGTACCGATGTAACATGGTCTGCATAGTTATTACATCCCAAGACGACCAATTTGGAATGCGGCGGGATGTTGCTATGCCGGATGTGCCTTAAGCATCGACAGTCTTAACGCGGCATGGGTGATGAATGCGTGTAGTCGAGACATTTCTAGCCAGTATATGAGCCCATGTTAATAGCAGTTGGCCAATTTCCACCGCTCCTTCGAATGACACGACCTTCAAGATATCTCTGTGTATATGTCTGCCCGGTTTCGATGGAGCAGTGACGAGTATCGCCACGCCTTGAACATGTAAGTGGACTTCGTAACGTAATCGCGCCTATTCTACTAGAACAGCATTTCTGTAACAGACCGGGTGTTTGTCACGCTGAATCTATAGCGATGAAAGCATGGCAAGCCGTATGGGAGCTGAAAATGTTGCCTGAGGCAGCAATCACATGAAGATTGAAACATACTTTTGGACATTTGCTAGCTCTAGTGGTACGCTGACCACTTAGTATCACAGAATCCACGCCGAAGATCCGATCGAGCAGCCGGTCGTGCTGTCTTAGGCGCTGCTCGTTGTTATAGCGACCGTCACCGCACAGCTGTATGCAGTTCGACCCATCACGTCCGCCTATCTCTAACAGACTCGATACGGAACAGAAGACGTCTTATTATGGATGTCAACGTAATGGTGTCTTCTGTTCGCGCAGCGAGTCTACGGACAAAGTGCGCTGTTTCTGTGTACCTTAGCTTTATACTTTCCCCTACCTCACTATAGTTAAATAGCAATCCTTTACCTAGCTATAAAAATACTTAGAGGTTGTTAAGCAAGGTTTTCTTGAGGGCCTCGTGTATTTAAAATGTTTGTATATAGTTGTCAGTATATACCTAGACCAGGGGTAGGGGAAACTTTTGAAGGCTCTATAACGCGAGCAGTTTTAGTTTCTAGTCGATATCCTTCAAAATCTTTACGTGTTCTAACTATAATCCTCCTATATTGTTTCCTAATTAAATACGGACAGCCCCCTTTATATGACCGAAAGCCGTAGACTCGTTATTATCGAGGTGTTTAATCTCCCTACCCGAATATAGGAAGTGGGTAAGGAAGTCGCGAAGCGTGCCTAAGAAGGAGGTAGCTATGCAACACTCGAACGACTCTACCAACGCTAGTGCCTCGCGCGACTCGTGCGACTCGAACGACGAGCATACCAGGTAGCAACAGCACAGCAAGAGCACAACGATGTCACAGAAGAAGCTGACCTTCTATCCAGCTCAGTTCCTTCGCAATGCAACTCCGCTCGCAGTTGCCCCCGCTCCAAAGCGGAACCTCCGTCCCAAAATCAATCCCTTCCTAAAGAAGCGACAGAAAGTCGCGCAGGCCTCTACCAACCAAGCTGTATGGGATCAAAATGAGTGGGCCGATGTCAGAGGGCAGGCTGAGCAAATCGAGCTCTTCCAGACCTCGACATGTGCAACATCCCAGACCAATATCACAACTGCAGGAGAAACCCACCTGAGAACGATTCTAATTGATCCCAACGGAGTCGCGCTTTCGAGCGCGCAAAAGGTTGCCTTCGATAAGGCTCGCATCAACAATACCAACAGCCCAGCTGGTATGGGATACTCCTGAACATTCGTGCGTACATACGGTCGGCACCAGGACGAAGAGCTCAAGAGGGTCTGCGAGGTGTACATGTTCTTTTTCGGTGATCTGAACGACGTTCAGATACACGATATCATCAACGGGCTCTATGATAGCAGCGGGACGTACGAGTCGGGCAGAAAATGGATCATGGACTATCGGACGCAAGTCCAGAGTGGCAACCTCAGCTTCCTCACGATATTAAGAGCTGCATTCCAGCAGTCATGTCGAACGCCTCTTTTTGTACTCGTTCGATTCGCAGGCAACAAAGCTCGGGTTAGAGAACCTGGGCGATGGCGACATCGCGACAGGCATCCAAGCATGGCTCCAGGCGAGCCAAGAGGACCGAGAGGACCTGGTCGTGGAGCTCTTCAACGAGGCTCCAGTCACGATTTGCGCCAACACTTTCGGTATGTAGTTCAACTCCGTGAGCTTCTGCCTGATTTTCCTACACTCTAACAAGACGACCACCAAGGAATGGCGCGACTTCGTGCGCACCAAGTTCGTGAATCTAGCCCTGAGGGTGGTCGAGTACAACACTATCCTCTTACCAGAGATGGGAAGTCCGGTTTCCGGGGCCGGCAAGCGAGCCTTAGAAGACTACTGGAAGGGTGAGTCGCCATCTCTTACTTCGAAAGCGGAAAGAATTTCAGGGTTACTAACTTCGTCGCAGCAATGATGTAAGACCCGGCGGTTAGGGGGATCGTCGGTCCCGCGGGAGTCGACGGTCTTCCAAGACTCGCAAGCCGCAAGGATAACAAGGCCGCGGCACAGCTGAGCGTTGCCAGGGTGGCGACCAACGTCAAGACATTCAGTGAGGGAAGCGAGGAAAGCCTTGGAAGCGAGGGAGGCGATGCCATGGACATTCGAGGAGCAAATCAAAGAAGATCCTACCGTTGCTGCTGCTACATTGGAGATTCGTTCCAAGGAGGACAGAGAGATGTATCACAAAATTCAAGCACACATACCGGAAAGTCTTACAATTCATTTTGGGACGGATTACTTGCAGAGGAGTTCGAAAAGCAATACGAAAGCGGAGACACAGCATCGATCACCAGTCGCAAGCACGCACTCCTAGAGAATGACATCCGAGCAAGCTTCTTAAGCCACGTGCCTTCACATGAACCGGACGAGTGCTTTTGGTTCAGCGTACTTCTTCGACTCACTTCTTTACCCACCAAACAGGCCAGGGTATCAGGAAAAGGCATCGCTGCGCCTCCGAACCAAGACTCTCGCAAGGTAGCCGAGCACTTCACGGCCATTCGAGAAGCGTTTGGGTTGGGTGGAATGTCCATATGGCGCATCCGATCGCTCGCGGAGAGGAAAGAAGTGCCAAAGACAAGGCCAAAGCCAGAGAGAAAGCGAAAGCGTGAGCGCCACTTACACAGTAGCTGCTAGCTCTAGGCCGTTGAATCTCTTGGTTTCGATGATTGCCAGTTGCTTCTTGATCTGTGGGCTAGAGCTGGCCCGTGCGTGCCCCTGATCACATGCATCCGGCAAGTTCCGCGTCATAAGTGAATACTAACAATGCAACTCCACATTTTAGAAACTATTACGCCGACTGAAACAGCACTCCATGGCCATCCAGACACATGACCATCTTCGAAGGCATATCAAATCCGAGCAAGCGAGAATCACAACTAATCTTCTCCCCTTTCCCTCTCCTTCCCTCGTTTTACATCACGACGGCCACGTGATCATCCATGTACTTCGATATGTCACCAAGAAACAAAGCCGCAACGATCGAAACACCACCAAAAGCGATGCTGACCAGATAGACATACCGATACGCGTCTGAAAAGGCAGTCTGACCTGCGAGCACCCTGCGAAAGCAAGCACAGTCAGTTTCTCACATTTTCCTGGAAATGCCTAGACATCACACTTACACTCCTTCGTATGCGCCCGGTACACCATGAATGCCTGGGAGATCCGCGATTCCATCTATCAGCGAGGCGCCCGTCAACGAGATGGCTTCCTCGATCACGGACGAGTTGGTGATGTTGAGCTGCTGCTGCATGTATTCGCCAATGATTTCCTTAGCAAAGGGAGCGAATTTAGAAATGAAGACGTTGCTGTTAAAGACAAAAGATGTCAGCCTATTGATTGGCAACTTGGAAGCGGGACATGTCTCCGACTTACTAATAGACACAGTATCCGATGCTACCGCCTATCACTCGAACCGCGAGTGTCAAAGCTGCGACGGTGGCGATGAGATCATCTGGACAGATGATAGTGGCTAGGAATTTGTCGATCAGTCCCACTGGAGCCCTGTTCAGGCCTGGTGCATGCACACTCACTGATAATGGATGCCGGGACGACGATGCCTCCTATTCCGAGCCCTGCCAAGACAAGCAGTCCCCAGAGTACATGCAGATTATCAACCTTCCCAACTGCAAGCGCTCCACATCCTGCCGTCATGAGCACGGAAGAGACAATCATCAGTTCCTTGTTGTGTCCGCGGAACACGGAGAGGAGCCAGAGAACGATGACAGCACCTGCTAGAATTCCGAACCCGGTGGGGATTCCGCGGACGCCGACGCCCACAGGGTCGTGTCCGTAGACATTGAAAGCTTGTGTGGGCCAGAACATGAGAATGCTGAAGAAGTTGGCTCCGCTGATGAATGTGATGACGAGTGTTAAGCCTAGAATCCTCGGGTCTTGACGCAGACGGCGGGGAAACATTGGGTATGGTGCGTATCCTTGCCAGACAGTAAAGCAGGCAAGCATGACCGCTCCAAGGATCAGAGGGACCAGGACGTGCGCCGAAGACCACTTGTATCTGTCACACATCAATCGCTGCTCAACAGTCATTTGGAAAAGGAATTCAACTCACTGATATCCTCCCCACTGCATCCCCATCATAAACAACAACATACCCCCAATACTCAGGAACCCACCAAGATAATCGATTTGCTTCAAGACCTGCCTTCTCGAGAGCCCAAGACTATTAACCCTCTCGGGCGGGAAATAGAAAAACAGCACACAACAGAAGCCTACAAACGCCCAGAGGCCACAGATCAACCCTATCCATCTCCAGGAAGCATAATACGAAATCAACTGTCCATACAACACCGACGGACAAAACGGTATAATCGTGATTACCAATACGGCAACATACTTGCCCCGTTTACTCGTTGGCGCTAGCTCAGACGTCGCGGCGAGGGCGGTCAATTCGTTGATGCCAGCGCCAACACCTGCGAATACCATGCCTGAGATGAAACTGTTCATGGAATGAACGGTGGAACAGATGATCATGCCGATGATGAGGAAGGCGGCGCCGATCAGGGCAACATAGCGCCGGCCGATGAGGTCGCTGATGGAGCCAACGAAGGGACAGACGGCTGCGAGGGACAGCAGATTGGCTAGGACGAACCAGATCCAGCGATCTGAGCCGCCTATGTCGCCGTAGATGTAGGGTGGTATGCCGCCGAAGAGGTAGACGGGGATTTGGCTGCCGGTCCAAACTGGATGCAGTCGTCAATTCTGAGCAGCGTTCTAGGATGTGGGTCACTTACGGAATGCCATAGCGATGAGGCTCATCATTCGGTTGAACGACATCTTGGGCTCTACATCTTGATTGCCGCTCTCGTCGGCATATGTTTCAAGTCCTCCTCTCTCGTAGTACCCGTCGTGCCCTGGAGCTCGTTCGTTGGTATCAATCTTTTCGACATGCTGAGTTTCTGCCTTGTCCACGTCTGGCAAGCGATCTGAAGTGTCTGACCTTTCATCAACACAATGCTGAGGTTTCTCATGCATCCGTCAACTTACCAGAGCTTCCAGTAAAGGTTTTCTCGGCTTCCATCTTGACTGGAGAGAATCCCTGGTGAATTGGTATCGTATCTGGTAAGGATCTTGAAGCGTTCACATCAAGACAGAACTCAAAAGCGCACCCCAGGAAATTCTTATACGCCGCCGGCGGAGATATGTTGGGCCTTTCGAGATATTTAAGCCGGTTCACTGCGCGGAGAACCCTGCACAGCGCAGTCACATCAGACGGAGGAGACACGCAGAGGCCATGGCTCCTGACGAACCGGATGACGGCCCTCAGACGCACTGCACGACTCTGATCAGCAGTGTCTGTAGTTGCTGTTGTACCTTAGCCGCGGGCAAGCACAGGTCCGAACCAGGAGACTCGGCAGGCGACCAAAATCCCCTACGACTGCAGCAAAAGCCTGAACAGACTCAATTAGCGATCTCTGGATGAGCGTCGATGAGAGGAGAGCCTGTCGTAGATGTTCCGATAGCTTCGATATATTGTTCGTAGGGCTCCTACGTTCCGTCGCTGCCATCTATGTCTATGTTGGGGTGCATCTTCAGACAACTACCTCTCGTCTTACTGCTGCATCATTGTTCGCTGTACGGTCTATACGCACGTGTAAGATTAGCCTGGAACCCCGCAAACAAACTGCCCTGTCGTACAGAGGGAAAAGCAAAGCTCCTTGGCAACCATGCGCAGATCATTGGCCTTGCGCGTGTGTGTCAATGACGTCGAATTTCAATCATCTGAGCGCTCTTCTTGAGTCGTCTCCGTTCAGGCCAACAAGTGTGCGAACCCTCAGATACCTGATATCCCTCGAGCTTGAGATCATGCCTGTGAGCAGCAGTCTGGCCGAGGACTCTTGCCCACGTCTAGGGCGCAAGAGCTATAAAGCCCTGTAATACCACTTCCTGCCAACATTGCGGATAAGCATAGCCGGTCTCCGCGCGTCGATCATCCTTCACGTATTACTGAGTCGCCTCCATCGTGTCAAGAAGGCTTTGAGGCTTTGAGGCTCTGAGCCAAGAATTTGCTTTCGGAGGGTGGACCAGATACCGATCTGAACCAACCCGGTAGAACTGCGAACGCGGTGTATCTGTACACGCCTATGATCCCGAATAGCCTATCAATGCGCGGTTGTCGTCAATGACTCTGCCGTACCTGGAGATTGTGTCAGCGGAACGGAATGTCATCAGACGCGAGGACACCCACTCAAGCAGTAGTCTGAACAGCCAGACTTCAAGATCCTCATTACGCAGCGCCTTGAACGCCCAGTCTCGTCCTTCTTCAGCAATGCTGGTTGCCAATGGCCTACCCTCCTCTTCCCCGTCAAAATACCTCACGGACTCCAGTACTTCATCTGCTCTTAGACTGAGTGGGATATAGTGCACCCATGGTCTGATCCACTCTTCATGCCACTCACGAAAGACCGACATCTTGAAAGTGAGACTGTGGCTCATCAAAAACGCGTAGAATCGACCCGAGAAAGCGTTTCCGTCCATGTCGAGCAGATATTTGAACTTCCAAGCTTCTTGCTGATCTGCCGGCTCGACGATGTTGAAGAATTCGCGCTGTGCGTCGCAGTCACCAGGATCGCATTGCCCCACATGAGAGAAGTGCACATCCATGATATCCTTGTAGTCTTGGCGTGGAACCTCTTGGACAACCCATTTCGCTTCGTCTGGATTCTCGTCAGTGGCGCCTGCATTGCTGTGCTTGAGCACCTTGGCTGCGTCGAGGGCGTTCACTTTGCGCACAAACTGTTGGCGGTGCTGTCGTTTCCACCCGCCAGCTCGACTGAAGCCGCCAGTAGTGCTGCCTCGCCACCATAGACGATTCTGCTTCTTTTCCCAGTCCATGTCCTTGCCTTCTTTGTACTCCACCTTTCCATACCAATACCAAGGACTCGGATAGAGGATGTCTTGGAAGCTGGACATTTTGCTCTGACTGAAGACGGGGAACAGATCGTGCACCACGTTGAACGCGTTGGGCCTGTCGAAGAATCCATGCGACTTGCTGAAAGATGGCGAATTACACACATCTGAGAAAGCCGTATGGTTGTAGACGAAACCTAGCTCGCTCAAAGCATAGGCACTAAGCTTGTCCAAAGCCATCGACTCCTCGATAGCTCTGGCTGGACTCTGCGGAGAGCAAGACAGACGTGAAGGTATCCATGTAGGCTGATGCGCAAAGACGTTGAATCGTGTAGTCTTGACTTCCAACACTCGCTTGCCGCTGTTGATGTCCTCCGGTCTTGGGGAGAACGCATTTTTGGGAGTCTTCTGTCCTGACGCTGCCGGTATGTTCTTCTGGAGCGCGACTTCAATCAGACGGGATAGCTCATCATGAGGTACGACGACACGGGGCTCGTCGTGCACATTGAAGGCAAGGTCCATGTCGGGAAGGTAGTCGATGAACGACTCCATCATGCCCACTGCCGCTTGTTGAAGCCACTCCTGGCCGCCTTCAACGTGTGCTGCCTTTCCATTTCGAATGAGCAGCCCCATCAGCTGGTTGTCACCAAAACCCAAAGCTTCCTGTGCTCTTGCGCGTATCGTGCTCGGCGATAGGCCCCAGAAAGGTAATAGCGAGTGGTAGATGGTATCGTATTCGTCAATCAGCTGAACGCCTTTACGCTTGGCGAATTCGTACCACTTGTCGAAGTGAGGTGGTGGAGGCATGCCATATCTACGCTTGTATTCAGTGACCGCGGCTTCGAGCGTGTGCGACTGCGACTGGAGCTTGACGTTCCATGATGCCTGGGCATCTTGTACAAGTGTCTTGATCGGATGGACTTTTCGGCTCGAAACGTTCAACGGCTCTAATGTTCTACCCAATGCGACGGCGTCCAAGCCAGGAGGATGAGGGACGAAGGGATTAAGGGCCGCAGCTCGCGATGAGTGCTGTAGATAGTAGATCGTTAGGATGGCGAAAGATACAAGGCCTGTCGCCGTCAGAATGCTGCCAGCTCGTAGCTTCATCCTTGAGCGGGGAATGAAAGTGTCCTGTTCATCGAGGAAGGAAAGCGCAGAGCAGGCGCATAGCACCGCAAACCACAGGCTGGAGAAAGAAAAGTCAAGCAGGAGCTGCGAGACGAGAGCAGCGGCGAGAGGGACGAGACTGGTGGAGAGTGCGCCGTGTCGTTGGACCTGGGAAGGGAGTTAGTTTTTGGTCTCGGCCGCCGAGCTGCAACAAGCCCATGTCAATCGCGCCAGGGTGGCCACGCTAACGGCTCGGGATGGGCCGTCTCTGGAAATCATCCAAGCAAGACTGGCAGATCTTCAAGGTGGTACCTAGTAGTCCCATTGTCTTCTCGACCATCATGCCAACAACATGCTTGGCAATAGTCGGACAGATGCGTTGCCAAGTCCTGCAAATCTTGATACGCGAGAAGTTGAGACTTACAGCCAGTAGCAGCGCGCCGTACATGGCCATGTGAACGGCGATGGTGCCCACGGCGTATACCAGCGAAAGTACGCCCTGGCCAAACACCCAGTGGTTTCCCATTGCTTGTCCGAGCAGGCCATAATATGCCAGTCCACCGAAGCGAAAGCTCTCAAGCGTGAGTGCTGCGACAGCTGCGGCTAGCCCTCCAGCAGTAGACACGTCTCGCACCAAGGCCAGCCATTGCTCTTGGTTCGAAGCGGGAGCTTTCGTCGACTGCGTGAGCAGTCCACTGGCGGAGTAGATGACGCTGCCGCCATTTGAAGTGTGATGTTTAGCTGCTCCTTTGGCGCGCTCCACCAGGTCTAACGCAAGCACTTGTAGCACGGCGTGGGACAGCCCAAGCGCGACGGCGGATATTGAGCCCAAGTGCGCATAGACTGCGACGAGACCAGACACTGTAAGAAGCGCCAGTGTAGACTTGGAGCCATACGTCGACGAAGCATGCCTGTCTTTGACTGGGCTTGCAGGTGTTTCCAATTGGGTATCGCTTGGCTCGAAGACTCCGCTCTTGGTGAAGAGATGGATCAAAAGCGGTAGCAGTGCCTGTGAAAATATCTCAGCCAGAGCTCCTTACTCGTGTAGTCTGGCGTATTGACCTTCGCCCACCAGATACCCTTCCCATCAACAGCTCTTTCGCACACCTGTGCCAAAGCAAACATCCCGCCCGCTGCCCATGCCAGTCGTTGCGAAGGCGCGCCGTCCAACAATGACCTCGCGCCTACTTTTGACGTTGTGTAGATGCATAGCGAAAGCCAAGCAGTTGCGCTGGTGAGGAGGGCGTGCTTGGTCGAGGTGCCGATGTTGGCGAGGACGGAGGCGGCGAGCAGGACCAAGGGGATGGTCAGGGCGGAGGAGGCGGCGGCGGCATCGTGCTGATGGCGGGACAGCAACGATGGCATGAGGGTTGATTAGCAGGGAGAGCGCATGGCGCATATGTGAAAGGTATGAGAAGTAAGCGTGTTTGAAGCCGAAGTCAGCCCTTCGCGTGTCTGTCTGGCGTTTCGCTGTTCGACCCCCGCGGAAGAGACGGCATGTCTTGTCGCGCAAGGATCGTATTCCAACTTCACCTGTCGTCTTCGCAACGCGACAATCGAATCATACCTTCGCATTACATCACGGAGAATGGGAGACACCGGCGATTTCTCACGATCATCTCACGAGTACGAGTGCCGTCCGACTGACACGGATGCCCCGACTCATCTGCACCTTTCCTACGGGATACTCAACTCGAAACACCCCAATCATTGTGCAACCAGGCATAGGATAGAATGTACAGAGCATTTGCATCCACGACATTCTCTCACCCGCTCTTGTACCAAACTGAGCTCCTCCACGGACATCCGTCGCTACCTTCAGCATGATTCCGCGGCATCCCATATATGGCATACGCCCATTGCTACCTCCCGTCCTACTCACCAGCTGCGGGGTGAACTTTCATACATCTCCCATTCCATCTCTAGCTTTCCTTCTGTTCCCCTCTCTCATACACTTCACCCAGACTCGCAACATGCCCTTCACTCTCGATCCAGCCATAGGCGCCGCTCTGGCTGCCCAGATGGGCCCGGATCCTCCTCCGCCTCTGGCAGTAAGACCTACTACACCAGCAACATGTAAACAGAACCATTAAATCCACCCACAGGTCGGAGACGTCCAGGGCCGCCGAAGACAACTCGACCTCTTCTTCTCGGGCGTCGTAAACCAGCTCCCGGACCCCCAAGACGTCTCCACCCAAGACTTCACCACGCAAGCCGAAGACGGCCACACCCTCACCCTCCGCTGGTTCACCAAGACCGGCACCCAACCCCCCGGCTCCGCAGTCCTCTACGCCCACGGCGGCGGCATGATCGCCCTGGGCCTCAAGCACTACGACCAAATCATCAAACGCTACGTCTCCCGCACGGGCGTCCCCTTCCTCCTCGTCGACTACCGCCTCGCCCCCGAAGTCCAAGCCCCCATCCCGGTGACGGACACCTACACCGGCCTGCGCTATCTGCACTCCCACGCCTCCGACCTCGGCATCCAACCCTCCCGCATCGCAATCATGGGCGACTCCGCCGGCGGCGGCATCACGGCTTCCCTCGCCCACTACATCAAACTCCGCGGCGGCGGTCCCCCCGTCGCAAAACAAATCCTCATCTACCCGATGCTAGACGACCGCAACACGGCGCCGGACCCTCTCCTCTCCCCTTTCCTCACCTGGACCACAGCCGACAACGCCACCGGCTGGACCGCCCTCCTCGGCGCCCGCATCGGCGCAGACGATGTCAATGTCCTGGAAGCCGCGGGTCGCATGACCGCTGCGGAAGCCAGGGGTCTCCCGCCCGCATACATCGACGTCGGGGGATTAGATCTCTTCCGGGACGAAAGTATCGAATACGCGCGTACCTTGGGCAAGGGCGGCGTGAGTGTAGAATTACATGTCATTCCCAATGCACCACACGCGTTTGAGGGCTTCGCTCCCGAGGCAGAGATCTCGAGATTTGTCATGGACATGCGGGAGAAGGTGATTAAGAGCATATAAATTTCAGAGAGATAATGACAGCGATTGGCAACGAACGTGCAACAATACTAGAGCACTACTACAACGGGCGCGAAAGAACAGCCCATGAATGTTGTTGGAGAAGTATCGTTTGTTGCAAAGTCAGCTGCTAGAGCCTGGATGCAGGCGAGAGACTAAATTTCTTCTCTCCTCCTTTGCAAGAACACTATAAAACATTGGATGATAATCTCAAAGTGGCGCCAAAAAGCGACGAATGGGTATATCCATCCTCTCGACACATACGGTGAGAGGATAAACGCCGCAACTACCAACCCTTCCCATGGGTATAAAAAAACCAAGCATCTTCTCCCTCATTCCACAGATATGACCGCATTTCTTTCCTGTACCCTTTGCCACATGTTCCAAGAAAAAAAAAGCATATGCGCCCGCCGTGCGCCAACGCTAGCTGCAGAGTGAATCCATGACAATATCGTCGTGAATAATTTCCACCTCGTGGTCATCAAACCGAAGCGGACTGATTGATGAACTCGTCCCACGCGTCTTGCACTGGCAATTCCCACGCCTCTTCGGCCTTTCTCTTTCTCGTGTGAGGGGAATCGCCACCATCGGCCATGCCGCCCATGACGGCATCTCCATCCTCATTCATCATGTCTTTGATCTGTCGGTAGAGCGGGATCAAGGATTCCGGAGCACCACCGCTGCCGTCACCCCAAATGTCCGCATCCCAATTCTCCATGGTGATGACAAACTTCATGGCGTCGCTCTGAGAAACGTCGCTGCTCTGACTGGCCTGAGAAATCTCGCTGCCGTTGGGCGTGAGCTCAGGGTCGGAGGTATAGATGGACTCGCTGGGACGATACTCCCAGACGTCGTGATCCATCTCGTTGGGTATCCATCCCTCTGCGTAATTCTGAGCAAGCTTCTCCCAGGTCACCAATTCGTCATCGGCATTGTCCAGCTTTAAGATCGACTCCACGGCTTCGGGCTTGAGTGAAACGTTTTCCGTCGCTGGCTCTGCCGGCAGAGCAATGTCCAGCTTCTGCGACATGTGCTCTCTTAGAGTCATCTCCTTGCCAGGATCCTTCTGGGTCGCCGCGTCAAATTCAGCCTGTTTCTTTGCAATCTTGCTCTTGACGCTTGCCGGAGTCAGTCCGCGGTTGATCTGCTCCATTTCCAGCTTGGTGAGCTCTTCTTTCTTGAGATCTCGAGCCGTCGCAATTCTACGCTTCGCGGATGCTCCGGGAGCCATCTTCTTGCGCGGTGGTCCAGGCTCACGGAGCGCGTTGCCCTCTTTGTCAACGCCAAGCGCATTTGCTGCATTGTCGAGCAGGAAGTTGAGCGGATTCTCGATAACTTGATGATGCGATTGCTCGTGCTGTTTGAGCTGATCCTCAGTCTCGAAGCCGCGCAGAGAAGCATCGCATGTCGAATCCTTGCAGCGGAATTTCCTCTGCTCTGCATCTCTCTCAGCTTCAGCCTTGAGTTGTGCTGGTGTTTTTCTGGTCTGCTCCGGGCTCTGAATCTTGCCGTTGACGAGCGCTGGGCTGGCTCCCATTGCCGCCGGCGTGCTTACTTGGGCTGCTGGTGTTGAAGCCTGGCTCGTCGACTGATCCGTCTTCCGCTTCTTCTGTGGCGGGAACTTGAGCTTGTCGGGAGTAAGCTCGTTGCGTCCGGGTTCGTACTTGGGCACTCCGTGAGGGCTCGGAGCAGCCCAGTCGAACGTCTTGTTTTCCGTGGGCGCTGGAGGAGGCTTCGAGTTCTTCCGCGCATGGTTCTGCTGTGATGAGCTTTGGGCCATCGGAGCGGCCTGGGCCTTGCCTGTCTGGGCTTGTGTGGGAGGCACTTTTGAGCCAGCGGCGGTTTGTTGTTGCCTCTGCGCATCGTGCTGCTCCTTGCGGATTTTGAGCTCTGTCATATAGGTGACGACAGCACGCTCAATGTCTTTCAGCTGCTCTGGAGTGACGGAGAGGTAATCCTTGATGCTACCAGAGTCATCCATGATGTTCTGGTGCACAATGAGTCTCGCCCGCATTACGTCCTTGAGCGTCTTGTCCTCGAATCCGTAGGCCAGCGCAACGGGGAAAGTGGTTGGCAGGTGCTTGAGGGGATTCCAGAGCTTCTTGAATATATGCTTCATGCGGTCCATGCCGGCCTTGTCAATCTGAACTGGCGGTCCTCGGGGGTTTTCCCTGACCACTTCCTGATTCATCCTACCAAGTCGCTCCTGATCTGCTTGAGACATTCTCGGCGGTTGAGGCATGGCCGGCCGATTGCTTGCGGAGGCTGCTTGTGCAGGCTGATGGGTTTGCGCCCCCATCTGGCCCTGAGCTTTTCGAATGGACTCCATCTGTGCTGATTGCTGCTGCGCCATCTTTTGAATGTATTGCTGTTGTTGCTTCTGGCCCTCGGGGGCTTTTGCAACTGGCTCCTGCTGTGACAAGCGTGAGGCTGGTCGCTGCGCTGGTGCTTGCTGTTGTGACTGGCTGGGCTGCATAGCTGGCGCTTGTGGAGTAGCCTTGGCGGCAGGCTGGCTGGAAATCTCAATTATGTCGTTGTTGGACTGCGAACTTGGCTGCTGCTGGCCTAGTGCTCCAGGTTGGCCCTGAGTGCCAGGAGGCATTCGTGGGACAGGCGCGGCCCCGTTTTGCATGTTGGGTTGTGGACCACCAATCTGTTGGTTAGGCGGGCCAGGAACCTGACCATTCTGCGCCTGTTGACGCTGTTGTTGCTGCTGTCTCATCTGTTTGATTCTGGCACCGACGAGCATTGAGCGGACCTGGTCATCGCTGGCAGCCTGGAATTGCTGGAATCTGGCGCGAAAGGCTGCAATCTCCTGAGGAGACGGCTGCAGCTGGGCCATATTGAATCCCGCGGGCATTCCTTGTCCCGCAGGCTGCTGCATCATCTGTCTGGGAGGCACCATTTGAGCTGGTGGGGCGGGCATTGTGCCTGCCGCTTGCGGAGCATTGGGAGGCTGAGGCTGTCCCCCTTGGCCTAACCGTCCTTGTTGGGCTTGCTGTTGCAGGCGCGCTCTCTGCTGCATAATGGCCTGCATTGCAACGGCGTACTCCTGTGGATTTGCTTGGAACCATCCTGCTTGCTGCTGTTGAACCTTTTCGACAGTGGCGGCCTGCGGATTCTGCGATACGTGCTGCTTGAGATCGCCCCACGTCTGGACATGGGGCGGTGCTGCAATGCTCAGCTGGGTCAAAATCGACCTCGGGAACGGCCTCGAGTCCAGCGCCTGCGTCCTCAGTCTGATACCCTGCTGAGTCCTGATCTGCGCCTGGACTTGCTGTTGTGTATTGTTCATCGCACCCTGGTTGGCAGGTGGCTGCGCATTGAATCCAGGAATGGCATTGCCCATCGGCTGCACAGGCATACCCTGCTGGCCCTGCTGATTGCCCTGTTGCATTTGTGCCATGTTGGGATTGTTCAACCCGAACGGCCCCAGCGGTGGCCAGCCCATGGCCTCCCATTTCTGCACAAAGGCTGCAATTTGTTCCGGTGGCATGTTAGCTAGCTTTTCCCTATATTGTGGAGGGACCCGTGCGAGGAGAGCGTCGACATTCAAGCCTTGTGGCGCCTGACCTCCTTGACGTAGTTGCTGCAGCTGTTGCTGCTGTTGGCTGTTCTGTGCGAGCATGTTCTGGTGGTGCTGTGCCAGTTGGTTGGCATCATTTGCCATCGGTGTCTGAGGCGTCGGCCGCTGTCTGTTTGGCTGCGGCGTGCCAGGAGTTGTCTGACCTGGTGGCGCCATGGGACGGTTGAGCATAGACATCGCTGGACTGTTCACCTGGCCATTGGGCCCTCCATTGAAGGCATTCGGCGTGTGGAGACCTCCCGGTTGTCCTTGTAGTTGTTGTCTGGATGCTATTGCATGTTGTTGAGCCATGATTTGTTTCTGCATGCGTTCTCGCTGCTGCGCTTCTCGTTGCTGCTGCATGAAGAACTGCATTTGACTCTGGTTCATGGTGCCGTTCCCAAGCTGACCGCCTTGCTGGTTATTTTGTGTTGTTTGACCGCCCTGGTTGTTCTGAGTGTTCTGGTTCGCCTGATTGCCCTGGTTTCCGAGCATCGCTGGATTAACGCCCTGTGACATGTTTACTTGTCCGCCGAAACCCATGTTGTTGTTATTGCTGGCCGGTACGACCTGTTCGCCGGACTCCTGAGACTTGAGAGCATTCGCCTGCTGACCCATGATGCCAGAGAAGTCGATGCTCTGTCCATCAGCCTGCGACGGCGGCCTCGGAGGTCCATTGCCCATTTGTGCATTTGGATTGCCTCCGCTCGGCGCGGCCTGATTGACCTGCTGGCCATTTGCGGCACCACCCGACATCTGCTGCTGCTGCTGCTGCTGCTGCTGCTGCTGCCTGTTTTGAGCAGTGAACTGCTGTGTCGCCTTGGCCACAAAGAACCTCATGACCGGATCCATCTTGAGCTCTCTTCGCTGCTGATCGGACATGGTCGCCATGAGCTTCTGACGCATTGCGTTCCTCTGCTCTTCCGGCATGCTATCATGGAGCTTCTGTGCGACCGCAAGAACCCGCTGCTGTATCGTCGGGGGCTGGCCTTGGCCGCCCTGGTTCATGTTTGGTTGCTGAGACTGGCTTGGCTGACTCATGTTCTGTCCTTGTGGCTGTTGTGCCGGCTGCTGGGGCGGCATTTGCAGAGCGGAAGGGTCCATGGTCGTCGGAGGTTGCTGAGAGTGCTGGGCTTGCATCTGCGCCTGTGCTTGGGGTTGCTGTTGTTGGGAGCTCTGCTGCTGCTGCTGCTGCTGCTGCTGTTGTTGTTGTTGTTGTTGTTGTTGTTGTTGTTGTTGTTGTTGTTGTTGTTGTTGTTGCTGCTGCTGCTGCTGCTGCAGAGGCAGTGGTGACGGTTGCATCTGGCGCTGCAGCTGTGCTGGAAACATTGGATTCTGGGCCTGGGCACCGTTCATCTGGCCAGACTGGCCCATAGCGGCACGATTTGGGAACGGACCGACGTGGCCCATGCCGTTCTGCATGTTCATGGCGCCAGTTTGCATGTTGCCTGGGTTCGTCATGTTGGGGATCATGCCTCCACCGCCTTGCGAGTTCATCTGGTTCATGGAGGCTTCTTTCCTCTTGGCCGTAATCTCTTGGAACTTCTTGTCCATTTCCGCATAGTAGGTTTCCTTGTTGGGAGAGTTGAGGATGGTCCGCCGCTCCCATTGCTGTGCAATATGAAGACACTGCCACGGGTTGTTCTGCTGATTGAGGCCGCGAAGCATGGTAAACCTACGATTCAGTCAGCGGGAAACGAAGTTTTGGACAACCGAGGGGTATTACAGAGCATCGTACAGCTGCATGATGCCAACAGTGCGTTCGCCCACATTCATGGTGGCCTGCCAACCGCCCTGTAGCGAGGCCAAGCCGTTTCGCAGGTCGGCCATGATCTTGGCATTGATCTGCTGGTTCGGATTGTTGGGTTGAGGCCGCTGCATGGTATTGTTGACTGGGCCAGGCATGCCGCCTGGCATATTGTTGGGCATCTCCATTGCAACGGCGGGCGGGCCGCGAGGGATCAGATGGAGAGACAGCAGCGGCAGCGGTGACCTACTGCTGCTTCTTGAGCCTCGACTTCCTAGCCGGGTTGAGGGTGGTTGCGTCGGCGTTTGCGCTCATTCGGTGGGCAGCTCTGCGGATGTTTGTGTGAGGAGAGTTAGGGTTGCGTCAGACACGATGCCGTGATGGAGAAGGAGGAGGAGCGCAGGTGTCGAAGGGGTGTTGGTCTGAGTGTTGGTCACACGGGTGTCGCAGGCAGGCAACGGGGCAGTGCGGAAAGGTGAGGCAGCCAGGTTGCGGATGACGATGAGCGGTTGACGGTCAGGTCGGCGGTGCGAGTGGGTGATGGGATGCGGAGGGCGGAGGGCGGAGGGCGAAGGGCGGCGGAGATGGCTGACGAGAGCGAAGCGGTCTATTGTGGAATCGGCGGTCGGAAGCAAGCGCCCAGCGGCCAAGGAGTTGAAGGTGGTGGTGGTGAGGGGAGTTTTGCGAGCTGGGTCATTCGGCGCACGGGTCTGACGCCTCGTGAGTAGAGCAGATTCGGTGTTGGGTTACGGGTCTCGACGCACAGGCAGCGGGGTGAGGTCGACGAGAACGGTGCGATGTGGAGAGGGTGATTTGCGGTGGAGGAGGGTATGTTGGCGGCGGTCGCGGTCGCGGTAGGGCGTCTTGGGCGTGTAGGTGTAGGTGTAGGTGTAGGTGTAGGTGTAGGTGTAGGGTGCAGTGGTGTGTGGTGTGGTGGATGGTGGGTGGTGTATGGATGGGCTACTTTCTTTGACTGCCTCAGCACAGGTGATCATCCTAGCTCTGCTAGCGCCCGTTGCGACCAAACCTAGAGCCCTGGTCCACCGTACCGTACGGGCAACAATAATGCAAAGTGCGCTCTGCGGGGCTATCACATATTATTCTGGCCGCTACTCTGCCTATTATTGTCCGCGGACAACAGTGAGGAATTGCACGTACAAACTCCTATCTACGAGCATGTCCCGTCCGCGGTGTCGTGTCGACGAAGAGAGGGTGGTAGTCAGCAACAGGACAAGTCTGGTGGGTGCTCGCACAGACAGCGAGATGATGCGCGCGGGCGGGTCTGCTCACAGGCTGCCACTTAGATCTGCAGCAGCGGCGGAAGGCGTGTGGGCGTTTGACTGGCTCAATCAGCCGGAACGCTGCTAACCTAATCCGACGTGGACGGGCACTTGGCGACGGCGAGGTCGTGGCCAGGGAAACGCAGCCCTGTCCACGCCGGGCACTATCATCACTGCTGAGAAAGCCGCCGTGCCCAGCATCACGTATGCTATCTAGCATCGACCGACTCGTCTCGTCTCGTCTCGAAACACCCACTCTCCAACCCCATTCTCCAACCCACTCTTCACTACCATCCGCCAAGACGGACTGCTTCATTGGAGCTTCCATTCGATGCAAATTCGGTCTGCCCTGATTCGGCTGCTGTGTGCTGCGTCGTAACGATGGCCTCGAGCCTGACACTAGCGGCGTGCGGGCACGTGTTGGACATTTGGTTTGCTGTGCTGGTGTGCTGGGGTGCCGCTCTACCCTGTCCAGGTGCCCTGACGTCTCTTGCAACGAAGATGGACCGAACTGCTTCATGCTCCCTCTCACGAGCGACGAGACTTCTATTCTTATCCTCTGGTGCGACAGCGTACGACTGATGAAGCAATACTCCTACTTATTAAGTGTTATTACTCGGATCCGGATCCACAGCCGCAGCCGCCCACAGCCAGCCGATTCACGCAACGCTTCTCGAACGGCCGCCGCTTGAGGTGGGCAAGGTACGGGGAAGTAGCTGGATAGGCGAGAGCTCGCTTATCATCGTGGCGCGTCGCTATGCAGTGCTCGACGTCTTCACTCGAGGACTACTCTCCAAAACACACACTGTCAAGAGCTACATGTATCCACTGCAGCAGCCGCATCTCTTGACAGTGACGTTGAACAAGAGGTGCTGGTGCTGATGCATGTGATCGGCGTCGACCGCCGTCGGCACTCGGACTGTCGGAGCGCAGCCCTGGAGATCTCCCCACATCTTGGCCTCGTCTCCACTCCCGTCTTCTTCCTCCCTCATCACTCCCGTCAACTTCAGGTTCCCTTTCCATCTCACCAACATCCTCACGACACTTCACCACGGCTACTGCTTCAATCTCGTCATGGCCACTGAACAGACTGGCCCGGCGGCCGCCTTCCCCACGCCTCCGCCTTTCTACCACCACTTCACAAAGCAAAACCTCGCGCGCATCCGACAGATTCGCAGGGAGGCAGGCGCGTCAGCAACTTCGGATGGCCAAGATGAGTCCAACCGAGACATCCATGTCCTTTCACTGCCCACGGAGCTTCGCTATCTCATACCACCGGAGCCACCGGGCGACAATGCGAACTACATGAGCTTCGGCAATGACATGACTCGGAACGCAACTGATCCTACCCTCGCCGACTCCAAGATCGAACAGCTCTACCCATCAGATCCCTCGGTCCGCCTCAATCCGCAACCATACCTACTAGCGCTCGCGCGCTCCATGCTCACCACCTTCCTCTCCCTCACCGGCATCCTGAGCGAAAATCCAGAGCTGCAGGAAATGAAGTCGTTGGACCTACAGGCTATTGTGTTCAACATGCACGATCTGATCAATCAGTATCGCCCACATCAGGCGCGCGAGACATTGATTCTGATGATGGAGGAGCGTGTGGAGCAGATGCGAAAAGAAATCCGGGCCGTAGATGAGGGACAGAAGAAAGTGCAGAAGCTGTTACAGGACCTACAGACCAATGGACAGGCGCAGGCATTACAGGAAGACGACGCAGGCCGGGAGAAGATTGGACAAGACCTGGACGCGAAGAAGCGAAGAGCTAGGCAGAGCGCCGCATGGGCTGCGCTGGAGGCTGAAATGGGTTGAAGAAAGCAGACCTTGGCCTGCAACTTTCGAGAACTCCAGGTTCATCGTACCTCATTTCGGCGTGTCTCTAGCGCTAATACTACATCTGTTGGAGCGGGTTCATACCTCATGAGACTCGTTTCGTGTTCTGCTCCTGGATCGCAGCACGCATCTCGCGACCCCGCTGTTCTGCACTGGCCGCCGCATTGGCATTCGCATTGCCGACACCGGCTCCTAGAAATTACGAATCAGCTACGCGATTTGAGCACACTCAACCTCAAGAGGGCAACCTACCGCTTACAGAAGCGTTCTCCTCTCGGTCCTCAACCGAACTACCGTCCTGTTCTGTCTTCTTACTAGACTTGCTCGAGAAAGCGCCAGAAAGCGCACCGAAAACATTCAAGTTCAAGCCGGCCTGCAAGACGACGAAGATCAGAATCAGAGAGCCCTCACGTAGGATAGAGGACTAGACTCACATTCGCGCTAGCCTTTGCGCTAGCTTCCTTCTGCTCTACCACGCCGCCTGCGGCATCCGGTCTCGAGATTTCCTTTGGCTGTTGTTTCGCGACTGCTCCCGATGAAGTCATATCTCTCTCTCTCTGTGTATCTTGTAGCAACCTACTTGCTACTTTACTGGTTGGTTGGTTGGTTGTTTGAGGGGGGGTGGTATCCTCTGCAGTTCTGTTTCTTTTCTTCTCGAAGCGTCACGTGCTGGAATTCCGATCTCGAACGGATTCGTTTCGTTGTGTCTGGAACACAAAAGTTCTGTTCTCTGGAAAATGTTGTTCTGGATAATCAGCCCTCTCACGGGAAATTTTGCGACTCGGTGAGCCTTTTTGTACGTTTGTGGTTGCTCCAAACCGCATCGAGAAGTTGCATTCACATCATCCGGCAGGGGTCTCCGTCCCAGGGTCCGATGGATAAAACCTGTTTTTCGGGCTGCGGCATTGCGTCAATAATAATTACTGTGAGGAATGGAATACTAACTCGTATTCAGCCGCCTTCCAACTTTCCCCGCGGGGGGAATTCGACTGATACGACAACTTGAACTTGTTGGTTCGTTTCCTGTTTTGGTGAGCATTTCGTCATTCCATCTCCACTGTTCCCGTTCTTGCCAGCGTTACATGTAGGGAAGAGGTCTGGTTGTTGTGCTCCCTCCCTGGGACGCGATTCAGTATGCATACCTGCTGCCTTATCATTCTTATTATTATTATATGTCCCGTCACTGCCCAACGACGAAAAATGCGATGCAAATTGTCTTCTTCCAAGATGGGCAGTCGTTGTTGGTACAGACTAGATATCTACACGATTTTCCATACCTACCTACCGGTTCTTTCGCTCTTCGTTGTTCTCCTCTACAAAGAAAGAACAAGAGTAGGTACTCCCACGTTGTTGACAACCTCGTGCGAATAATGCCGGCATCAATCCAATCCTATCGATCGATCGAAAAAAGAGTATACGGGAAAAGTAAGTGTCTTCGTTCGCAAAGTGAATGCAGAATAGAATAGAATCGAAAGGAGCGATACTGTACCTTACCTTACCTTAGATATCGATTCACTTTATTCTTTCCATCGCGTCATCTCGACTACCTTACCTACAGCCCTGCTCCGCGGCCTCTCCCTCTGCCCCCCTCTTCCTCTTCCTCTCTCTCTTTCTCTCTCTCTCTCCGTAACACACTCCCATCTAGCTAGCCATAGCAGGCTACAGAAGAGCGCAACATCGCAAACTCTTCGCCTCCTCTTCTATACCTACCTTGCGAAAAAAAAAAACAAAGCGTGCCTACGAACGAACCGAACACGTCCCCAAGAGCGAAAAATTTCTCAAAGAGCAAAAAACTCAAAATTTGACAGCGGTACGTACCGGTACGCAAACTGAACTGTTCTACTTTGTCGGCTACGCTAAGAAGCGCACGGACTGAGGGATCACATGCCCCCCCGCCCACCAAATTCTGGCTCCTCTCGGGAGACGTTCCGTTCGGAGCTTTTTGGAAAACACCCCACAACGGAGGGAGAAATTCGAAGCTCCCGGTGAGGTGAGAGAAAGAGACACAGAGAGGGCTGTTGAATCGACCGAGCAGGGAAACCGGAACCGCATCGTGGTATATTGCTAGCAAACGACCTATGCATAAAGTACCGCCTCCCTCGCTCCTCTCTTGCCTTGCCTTCACACGATGAAACGCCACTCATGCAAAACAGACCTCAGGCGACAGACAAAGTAGAGAGTTCTTTTCGTGTGAGAGGCACGACACGATAGACAATGTTAAGGCACAAGAAGACTCGCTAGCGTGACCTCGTCAATGCAAAAGAAAAAGATGTGAGACTTCCTCTCTCTCTCCGTACCATGCCGCCATGCAATAGCCGTAAGAAATGAGAGCTGCGAGGGCTGGACGCGAAATCTCCGAGCTTCCCGTCATCCTCCATCACCGACCCGGACCACGCTTCTCGCGGCATCTCCATTCACCATCGCTCCCGGTTCAGCCTTGTGATGTCTCTTCGCTCTTCCACTCCCGGTCCCGGCCGGTTTTCTCCTCTGCGTGACTTCTTCGACACCATTACTCCGGACTGCCGAGGACACGTCCATGTCCTGATCTTCGACCTCTCCATCGTCGATTTCCTCATTATCATCAACCATTTCCGAATCTGCCATTTCTGCTTCTACTGCCGCCGCATCGTTCATCATTGCTTCCTGGTTCTCTGCCCATATGCGACATTCGTCCAATTCCGTGATATCCAATGGCCTGCTTCGCAACCATTTCAGGCGCGGCCCAGTTCTGGCAATCTCACTCACCCGGAAACCATATATTCGTGGCTCATATATGTTCCCCGGGCCCAGACCGGGTGCAAGATTTTTCGGTGTCACACCATTGATTATCTCGGGCTGTTGGGGTGTACCAGCAGCGTTGTCTACCAGAGCCGTCGGTATTCCGGGCTGCTGTGAAGTCAGTGATGAAGATAGGGACCCGCGAGAGGTCTTGTCGAGGTGACTCTGCGTGACGGCTGTGCTACCTGACAGCGGTGAGGATGCTGAAGGCTCAGTGGCCGCCGGTGGGAGGGGTCTCTGTCCACCAACGTCCAAGTCGGGAAAAGTCATGAAGAATAAGCACCCGAAGGTCGTCCCAAAGAATGCACCGTCCACAGTTTGAAAGCGACTGTTCGGCGGACTGTAGACATCCAGGCAGCTCGGGCAGAAAAGCTTCACCGTTTCTTGTCCGGGGATATCTGAGCATCCAACAGGTAATACTTTCGCACCGTGGCAGTAGACCCGCGGGCAGTGCCCAAAATGACCAAGCTCGTACTTCTCCGCCATCTGCTGAATGCCCGGTCGGCTGGTGATGAATCGCTGATGTATCAGACCGTACAGCATCTCCGCCGAGCTCTCGATAACGCTTAGATCGCTAGCCATGCGGAGGTGCCTCCTCTCAGCGGCAGCGGCAGCGGCATCTGCTGCTCTTCGATATCCCCTTCCCACGCCCTCCGCGTCCTGCATCTCGTCTTCGTCTTCATCCTCATCTTCTTCTTCCTCCTCCTCTTCTTCGCTCGCATCCTCCGGTTCCACATCCAATATCATCTCCAGGGCTTCCTTGTACATAGGGACCTGGCTTTGCAGGCCCGTAAGATTGAAGTCGTCTTCGATGAAATCTTCGGAGACTTCGGCGAAGTATTCGTGGCCCACAAGGGAGCAGAAGGCCGAGATCCAGCTCTCGGGAGCCTGCGATGAAGAGCTCATGCTGTTGAATTCGTCCGGCGCTACTTGGTGGATGTTGCACGCCTTTTCAAAGGCAGTACTCAGGGCGCGCTCCTGCAGTTCAGGCCGCGCTCCTGGCTGGCCTTGCGATGGAGGCGGCGATTCGATTTGGGTTGGTGGAGAAGAGAATGCTGTCGACGAGGAGTCGCTCTGGAGCGCGTCGTCCAAGATTCGCTGAGCCAGATTCGCTGTTGCTCCGCGCAAGTGTCCTAGCGGAATCGAGCCTGCTCAGCCGAAATGTGTGCCGTCAACTGGTGTCTCGCGGGGCTTGACCAGTGATTGAGACCCGTTCACTGTGCAGTTCTTTGTCGCTTGTTGGTGATGCAACACTCGCGTCGTTCTCCCGAACACAGAACGGCTACTGCGACCGCGCCGTCGGGAAGCGCCTGAAGGTATTTTCACCGGATATTTCCCGTGTCTTTCTCTTGCTACTAGAACTTTATCAAATGCGCGCACCGACGTGGTTCCCAGCGCGCATGCTCTTTCCCGCGTCCAACGATGCTTTCGTTGCCTCGCTTCGCTTCTCCCTCGCGCTGCGCCGCTGTCGGTCTCGATATCGGCGAATGACCGCGAGCAGCGTCGATGGGCAGACCAAAGACTCGGAGCTGGTGGCCAGGCCAAAGTCAGCGAAACGCAAGGAACCCTTTCCCTTTTCTCGTCTGTCCGTGGGCTCCACTCTGTGGCTGTCTCCAGCTGCCGCCCGTACTGCCTATATTACCCCCGTTATCGAAACCTGTCTGACGTAGATGAAGGCGGTGCCACGAACTCAGGTCCAGGGTAACGGTGAGGTGGCAAACAAGTCAGGTGTTGGGCAATGTGTAGTTGCGTGTTTCTGTGTTTCTGGCCTTGCTGACTGCTGCTTGGATAGTGGGGCCATCTCGTTAGCTCGTCACGTGCATTAGAATATACGATCCTTTATCGGAGGGGGTGAGGACGGATATCTTCAGCTCTGCATATCTACATAGTCAGACTAAAACAACTCCTTCAGAATATGCGACAGCCCCTCTTCACCATGGTCTTCAATGCCGTCTGCAACGTAGCCATCATGAGTGCCGTTCGCTCCCATGTGATGGTAGCCACCAGCCGCCTCGAACAAGCTCGTCAGGTCATGCACCATACCTTCAGGGCTGCTCGACGCTCCTAAATGCCCCAGATACTGGGACTGGTGCGGCGCACCATTATACAAGGACATTTCATCCACATTATGTCCAGCGAGACCTGCCATGGCTACTGCTGCCGAACGACTCGATTCGAGATCATCCTTGGCTGTGGCACGCGGCTGCGTGGATGCGCTGTTCGGGTCCTTTCTGGTCAGACCCAGTTTTGGCCCAACCTCTTTCAAGACCCGTATCGTCCTCCACAGCCGCTTGCTCACCCAGCTACCTTTGGAGAAGCCGCGAATGAGTTCAAGAGCCATATAGAACTCTTCCCGTACGCTGTCCGCAAACAACACCGGCGTATGGCTGACAGACAGAAATAAGACAGCCAAGGCCGAGGTCAAAAATGCGTTGAAAAGGACTTGTTGTGTGCGATATAGATCCGATGTTTGGTTGATGTGAGTCAAGACACGGACAGTGTCCTTTGCCACGTCCGCGACCTTCTGGGCTTGATCACGATGCTGTATGATGGAGGTCGCTGAGTGTAGCACGGGCCGGAATATCAAAATTCGCATCTGATTTGCCCGTAGATAGAGGAGGATCCGTAGCCGGTTGCCCGCACGAGAAGATGCCGGTCCGCTCTGCATCGAAACGCTTCCAGCCTTGCTCGGGTGCTCGAAGCGAAGATGCGCAGGTATGTTTTGAAGCCATTGAACGACTTGGTAATCGAGGTAGTTCATCTCGTCAACATTGATGGGTATTCCATTCCGAGCGTCGGATCCTGGGGCCGCAACAGACTTCCACACCTTGCTGCTGATGGTGGAATATTGGATCATAGCACTCAAATACGGCGATCGGTCTTCTGGCTTTGGGAGCTGAGGATCGATGTCTGAGTCCTGCAGAGCAAACGGCATGCCGGTGCCGAAGCTCCATCTGCGGTCCAACACGTAGATGGCCCAGAAGAGGAGCATGGTGTCAGACCGATCACCGTCGTCCTGTATGGCATCGTAGGTCTCTTTCCTGTGCAAGCCTAACTCGATGCACAGTCGCGCAGTGAGCCCAATGAGGCGCCAGGATGTTCCCTCGTTGTCGCGATGAAATTCATACATTGCCTATGAAAAATTAGAAGGGACCTGCTCAAACGTCATGCTGCGCATTAGTACTCACCGTCATCACGAGCAGTCGAATTGCTTTGACGGCGATGTTTCCCAGGAGCATCTGATCGATCGCCGGTTGCACGTATTCAAACATGCGTTGGCCGACTTCGCTCCGGCCAGAAGCCTCAACAGTCAAAGCAGTCGCAATTACCATCTTGAGGATGTTCGTATCCTCGTCGTCTATTGAATCAGCTCCGGGCATGCCCTGTTGCATTAGGCCAGAGCGACGTGCTGCTTCCATGAAACGGTACAATTTCGTCGCGTAGTTCACGACTTTGTCGACATCTACGACAGGGTACATCAGCCCCATCTCATCCTCATAGACTCTACACAGTCGAAGCGCCTCTTCTTGAGGAATGCTCCAGATTGGATCCTTGTCTCCGTGAATGCTCGGCAGCAGCTGTGCATTACCATACAATGGTGACCTCTGAGGAGATACTTCAGCTGTGCCTGTACCCGCATCTCCACTGCCGCCAGCGTCCTCACCCTGCCCAGTGATTCCCATGGTCTCAAGGCTACTCTTCGCTACGCCGAGGTTGAAAACGTTGCTGGTAGGTCCGCGAAAGCTCGGTTGCTGGGCTTGGGACTGGCTCTTCCTCCGCGCTGAGTTGGGAGACATGGTAGCTGTTGGAGCGCCGGGCGAGGGTTGGTGTCCCGGGTAAGATCCACGGTGAGAAGGGTATGGTGCTCCAGACTGTAAAGATGGGTCTATGGGGGTGTGTGGATGCTGCTGTCCTGTGTGCCCACCCATGTGATTCATCTGTACGCGCAAAGCATTGAAGCCCTCATATAGCTGGTTGACTTGCTCTTGCAGAACGGCTATGTGGTTGCACATTTCCCTATATTCTTGAGAGTCCTTGAAGCCACTGCAGCAATTCGGCGCATAGACGCATTCGAGGTTCAAGTTTCCGCAGCGCTGGCACGGCGTCTGGCCATTACACTTAATCTTCCTCCGCTTGCATTCATTGCAGGCAATGGAGACGTAGCGATTCCGTCGCGCGCGCTGTTGCGGTTGCCCTCCATCGTCGCCGGCTTTGCGCTTGAGGCCATTCGCGCCGTCCTCTTGCTCTTCCTGAGGCGACTGCTGGAGCTGGTGGGCTAGACTCGCGATTTGCGTGACATCGACGTTTGATCGGGTGGCCATGGTCTGATCTGCTGAGGAGTGGACTCGGTCCCCAGCAACGCTGGAAGAAATTCCGCTGTCGATGGCTGCTGGCTCAAGCTTTCGACAAGTGCGGAGAAGTTGTGCGGAGAAAGTGAATTGTCCCGCACCCGGGCCTCCCGGGCACACAACACCAGACGGTGCTACAGTCCTTTCCGCAAGAAGATTTGTGAAGAACGTCTGGCCATGCACATTCGAGAGTGTCCTCGTCACAGGAAGGGCGATGATGCAACGTTTGCTTCAGACATCGAGACATTCACCACGCGACTTCCCGTTCGGGAACTACGGAATTGCTCCGAACTCAGGCAGCTAGAGCTTGTGAATTTCGTCAGCATTGGAACGTCGAGCGCGTTTGCAGTCTCAGAAACTACGTAGTTCCTCTTCTCGACATTACGAGGCAGCATATCACTATGTTTCGCGAAGAAGATTACAGCGACGTTCCAATATCAATCAACGCCGAGCAGAGACGGTAAAGACACGACGAAGTCTCAGCAGAGCCACAGCATTACGAGGAGGCTCGGATGTACTTCATTTGCTTCTCTATGCTTCGCTCTGCATTTATCAAAGCTAGCTTCTCGTGCGTGTGAAGCAGTCTGGTTTCCTTATGCAGCTCGACAACCTGACCACGTCAGCAGCATTTCGAGGAGCCGTAGGTCCTGGCTTAAGAGACTTCAAGCAATGAATGAGATTGCTAGATTCGACCCACAGTGTCGCCACGGCCTTCTTCCGGAATCTTTGTGACGTTACAACGGCAGTGAGCTTGTGAGCCTGCACGTCTGGTGCTCGCATGATCCTGTTCTGGCCCTTTCCGCCCGTTGTCGAAGGTCGCCGCCTGCGGTAGCAGTGCTGGTCCTTTTACTCTTCGCCATTGCGACAGCTAAACGGGACCCCGCTCTTCTCATGATGCGCCTGCACCGGATTGTCCTCCCTGTTGACCAGCAAGCATCTTTTGTCTCAGGACCTCTTCAACCAGCCGAAGGTTATTGGCCTTGCTATTCACAATGTTCTCCAAGTCCTTGATGTTCTTCCCCAGCTCCTCAATCTTGCCATTGTAGAACTTCTCGGCATCGCCGGTGGATTTCTCAACGTAAAAGCCTGTCCCTACATCGACGAGCACATTCTTCTCATCCGCGAGTGTGCCAGGAACGTAGAGTGAGGAAGTTAAGGGAACAAGTAGAGGTTTGTCTGTGCGACAATCAGCAGCTGTGCCAATCTTGCGTAGCCAGACTACGCCATACCTTTCACGCTATTCGCCACGCCATTTGCGATGCTCACGTTGCAGTCGCGAAACTTTTGCTGAGCAGTGCGGAGATTTTGATAGGAGTTGGTCAGGTGTTGGACCTCGTCGTCGAGCTGCTTCTTCACTTGGGACAGCTGTTGCGCCGATAAGGTAGCGAGGTCAACTGCGACGACGATTAGCAAATGCTGAGGCGCAAAGAATGTTCACGGCCTGCTCACTCTGCTGACCCTTCTCGCCGGCCGCCATTTGTGAAGGTGACTGAGACAACTAAGCCAAGACCCAGAAGCTTGCGGCTGCAACGAAATTCGCGGCATGCGGGGCGGCGCTAACCCCTAACTCCGGACCGGCTGTTACCTCTTCAAGGCGTACGTTTGCGAATGCGAACAGTCGCCATTGAATGGACGATCGCTTTCAAAGAGACACGTGGTAAGAGAGGGTGTCTTTGGAGGCATGCGAGTGCAAACCTCTGGATTCCCAGCGACATTGACAAGTCTGGAGGCTCTCGCTCAATGTGTCGGTCGTTCGCTTATCACCTCCCATTGAGCTGCAGGATACTCACAAGGACCTCAAATGCGGTCCCGCCGCCCATGCCCTCCAGACTGCGCCGCCTGTATTGTTGCCGTGCTGCCTGCGGGCTGTAGGGCGCAGTCTTCGGTGTCTGCATGGGGATACACAGCGGCTCACGGCTTTGCTATCAGCCTGCATCCTCGCATAGCGCTAGGCTCGACTCGGATCCCACGCGCGGAAGGCAGCGTGAAGAGACGACATTTTGGAGGCTTGCACTGCGACAAAGGAAAGCGGAAAATCGGATCTGGATGCACATTATGGTCCGGCGATATCGAAGACACGGGAAGAACTTGTGCCAGAGAGAACTCATTGGCGTTGTTGTTGATGTGAAGCGCCAGAATTCAATAATAAGCTCCGTCCAGAAATTGGAAACCGGTCAAGCACGAAGTGTGGAGACGACGCACGGGCCTGCTTTGAACTTGGAACCCGAGTGAGTCACCTCGTGCCAAGCCCTCTCAGCCCAGCCCACCCGCCAGCTGATAAGCAACGATTTCCCCTCCATCTTTCCTTTCTCCCTCATCCACCAACCTTGACACCAACATCGACCAAACATACCGAGACAGTCATTCACCAAAATGGCTGCCTTCGCGTAGACTCCCAGTCGCCCACCATACCGCAACAACCCTCTACCATCAGCCACTCCACTTTCGAAGCGTCTCCGGACCTTCACCACTACGCGCCTCGTCTTCTCGACACTCGCCCAGTGATACCATCTTCGCCGTCCACCACGGCTTTCACACAGCAAACATGGCCTTCTCCATCAGCTGCACCACCAAGGCAAACGCCGCAACCCGTCTTCACGCAGGACTTCGATCTCTTCCAGCCGACCGCGCCCCAGCCGGCTCCTTCTCGACGGGCTCCATCGCTCGATCCGACGCTGCCTCCTTCGTTTAACACCGCAAATACCGCGGCGTTCCAAGCGAACCACAACCTCAACTCAGCTCAAACGAACGAAATCGATACTCGGCTCAACCGTCCTACTACTCGTCCACCCGTGCCTCTCTTCCACTCCAACTCTACCGGAAACCTGGGAAACCAGCAGTATCAACAACCAAACACTGACATTACATCTTTCGCGATGGGTGGCGGAGGTAATTCACATCCACTCTTCTCCCCGGCTTCGTCCTCTCTGACCATGCCGGCAGACATCAACGTAGCCTACAACGGCACGTTCGGCGACCTCAGCTCTGCTGGGGACGCCGACCTGTTCAACTTCAATGGAAGCTATGATTTCCAGCTCATGGACTCCGCGGACAGCTTCACAGCTCCCAACGACGGTTCTGCAAACGCTGGCACCATTTCTCCAAAGGACTTGCTCAACGATTCACTACCACCTTCAACATCTTTTACCAACTTGACCACTCCTGGTTCTACTGTGCTCGAGACTCCCGACGACTACCAGACCTCTCCGCTCTTCAACGACAGCATGGTTGCTGAGCAGGCCGGTTGGTACTCGCTGTTCCCTGAGGACTCCAACGACGCTCCTGCCGCACCACTGATGAAGCGGTCGTCTTCGAGCCAGATCATAGTCCATCCGGGCGGAGAGTCCAACCACCGCAAGCGCAGCTCGACCGCTGCCTCGCCTACCTTTAGCCCTGTAGTCAAGCACTCGCAGGTTGCTGGTGTTGGTGCTCGCAAGCGTGACAAGCCACTGCCACCTATTGTTGTCGACGAGGCCGATCCCATCGCCTTGAAGCGTGCGCGAAATACCGCCGCCGCTCGTAAGTCGCGTGCGAAGAAAGTGGCGGAGCGCGACGACCTTGAGACCACGATTGCCGATCTACAGGCACAGGTTGACTTCTGGAAGACAAAGGCTCACGAATTCGGCTACACCGAGTAAGGGATCGTTGAGCACTGCATGATTTGGATGCGGCGTCTACCTGGCAGGTGACGCTGAGGGGGGATGCTGCTTTTCAGTGTTTTGGACGGAGCGCAATGGGCGCTCTGTCGCCACTGGCCTTTGGCCGCTCCAAAGTTTCCTTGCCGCGATCCGACCTTTCCTGCTTTTTGGCGTTCTGATGTCTCCTGCCTTGAGGCTCCAGCGCCCAGGCAGTACGGATGACTCGTCGCCCATGTGTTATTGGCTTGACTACAGACTGTGATGGAAGTACTGTATCGCGAACAAAAGTTGCTGTCATTATCGAACAAAACCACACTCGTCGTTTGTTGCTCAATATCCATACTACTTCTCAAATTGAACCTTGGTCAGCAGCAGCGCCAACACTCGGCCCGCGCCAACACTCGGCCCGCGCCAACACTCGGCCCGCGCAGCTCATGTGCCTCCTTCCAGAGCGGGAAGGGGCTTGCGAGATACAAGTCTGCTGCGACTCTGCATGTGCGCTTACCAATCCATCCACCTCTCATCTGATGATCAATGTAGCTACAAGTGGTTGTTACTTGTAGGGCGCGCTCTTGCATGGACAGCGAGTTTCGTCCGACGGCGTTCCCACGTTGAGAGCATCAACCCCAATTGGCGCTGCCGGTAGAGCGGCACAAATGCATCGTTGGCGTGCCGTGGGGTACGGGTAAATGGAGTGGGTTCGTCGTTTAAGCTGATGAGAATTGGGTCTTAGCGCGGTTTTGGTCGATGTGTGAGCAATACTTAGGTTGTTGATCGATCTTCTGCGGCGCAGACACCTCCCTCGATGCGAGCGAAGGTGGGACTCTCATCGCTGGCTACTTGACACCACCTGTGGACAGTCGTTACACACCATTGCCCAGATTCTTGTGTATCAAGCAAGAGGCTCTGTGAAGAATGACTGAAAGTGGCGTGGAGATGGAGGAGAAGGACGACGAAATCAACGCGCCTAACATGCCCGCTTCGGATGAGGTTGAATCTACTGCGAGCGATAATGCGCCGGTGGATAAAGAGAATCAGAACCAGGAGGCCTCTCGAAAACTTCAAGCGCCTCCCAATGGTGGTTATGGTGAGGAAGCCGATGACCGCGGTGCTGCTGTATTCGACGTCTTTACTGACTTCTATTCCCAGGATGGGTCTGTACCGCGTACGTCCAAAAACAACCATGGAACCCACGTCTACCTTGCAGAACGCCTGCTAATCATTCCAGCGCAGTTGTTGCGCCCTCATCAATGCGCATACATGGGGTCTCAACTCAAGGTATGTAGGGAGTCGAGTGCTCCTCGCCAACCTCTACTGAGTCTCTCCATCAGTTACGGCGTCTTCCTCGCCCACTATCTCGCCACGAATACCTACCCCGGAGCGACCAGTCTCGAATTCGCCTTTGTCGGCGGCCTCTCCATCAGCTGTGCTATGCTCATCTCGCCTCTGGCGACCTTAACCACTCGGTTGTACGGTACCAAAGTGACACTCTTCACCGGAGTTGTCCTGGAAGCGGGCAGTCTCATCGCAGCTTCGTTTGCGTACGAGATCTGGCAGCTCTTCCTCTCTCAGGGTGTTTGCTTTGGACTGGGAATGGGCTTTCTGTTCGTGGGCTCGGTGGGCATTCCTGCGCAGTGGTTCACGACCAAGCGCTCTCTAGCGAATGGCCTTGCCGCTGCTGGCTCGGGTCTGGGCGGACTGATCTACTCTCTGGCTGCCGGCGCGATGTTGACGTCCATTGGGCTGGCGTGGACGTTTCGGGTCCTGGGGATCCTGGCCTTTGGAGTGAATAGTATCTGCACCATTCTCTTGAAAGACAGGAACAAGGTCATTGGAAGTTCCCAGAGGGTCTTTGACGCGAAGCTCTTTGGTGAGTACACCTAGACGGCAAGCCGTTTTCTGCTCATCTCCACGCTTGTGCTTGCTGACTCTGCTATGTCTGCGTTTTAGCGAGAGCTGAGTACTTACTCCTCTGCGGATACGGCTGGTTCTCGATGCTCGGCTACGTCGTCCTCATCTTCTCACTCGCCAACTACGCAAACGCCATCGGCCTCAATGCCTCGCAGGCTTCCATCGTATCCGCATTGTTGAATCTAGGTCAAGGACTTGGCAGACCTCCCATCGGGTACTTCAGCGACACCATTGGCCGAATCAACATGGCTGGGCTCATGACTTTCCTCTGCGCGATCTTCACCTTTGCAATATTCATCCCAGCCAAGAGTTTCGCCGTCCTCATCGTCTTTGCGATTCTCGGCGGCACCGTCGCTGGAACTTTCTGGGCCACAATCGCACCCGTCGCGGCTGAAGTCACTGGCCTCAAGCACGTCCCGTCGGCGCTGAATCTGATTTGGCTCGTCATCGTCCTCCCGGTGACATTCAGCGAAGCCATCGCGCTGGAAATCGTGAACGGTACGGGGTCCTATTTGGGTACACAGGTTTGGGTGGGGATGATGTACATCGCCGCCGCGATCTGCGTGCTGTTCCTGAGAGGCTGGAAGATTGGAGAGCTGGAGGAGATCGCTCGCCTTGAGGGTCAGGGCGCCGGGGAGGTCAATGCCATGGCAACGGAGAATGACGAGAGTCTGGCACAGGCTGCTAGGGCAACCGGTAGACGTTCGATAACGACAGAATTCTGGAAATGGCGGAAAGTGTAGACCACCAGCTTCGAATACAACTGCGTTTTAGCTCAACTTTTGGCATCCGAAAATAGCGTCATCATAAGCGACGCACATGGCCGCAGGATCTAGTCTTGCTTTTCTTTGCCGTACCAGAAGTCATGACGTTCAGGTAAAAGTAGGTCCGTTTTGCTCACCAGATGTTGTGCCAAATTGCTTCGAAGACACCCTTAGAGAGAAAACTCTGGAGGGCAGTCTTATCCATTTCGACAAGAAAGCAAGCAGTGCTATAGTCTGACTGGGCGATTCCAGCAGCAGTGTTTCAGCGCTGTCAATCTTTAGTGTGAGGATCCTCACTTGTGAAGGGATTTGGTCGACAGGATGGAATGTACGTACTCCGTTGCGAATGTGTCATCTTTAAGTGCAATCGCTACTCCGGCGCGAGATGCTCTGCCTTAGTGTAGCGATATAGCATGTTCAATTGCTGGGCCCTCGACGGCCTGTAGGCCTGGTCCGCAGAGCTTCGTCAAAGCATCGTATCGCTGGCCATCTCCATTGTCAATCGTTGGGATCGTATTGACGAAGTTCGGTATGGCAACCAAAGCTGCGAAGGATCCGGAGGTTCCGCTCGTGACGAGGCATTTTCTCGTTCAGCAATCCTTTGGTAGTCTTGAGATCCATGCCATACACCGAATCGTCCTCGCTAGTTGCGTCTCTAGCTTGTTCTCTTTCGTGGTCTTCTTGTTCTTCGACCCTCGCGTGCATCATGCTCAATGAATTTCGTTGTCGCCGTATCCGGGCTGTACGCTGTCAGCCTTCAGAGAACCGTTCACTGCGCTTGGAACACGACGGTTGCTTTGGTGTGACCATATGTGTTTCGCTTCGACTCGAGGGGAAGCAACATGAGGTGATGTTGTGAGCGCGTTGCAGATGAGTGGGAAATTGCCGACCAGGCTACCGTTGCTTGAGTTGTTGCACACGTCGGAAACACGAGGTCACGAGCGCGCGTCGACCAAACTCGACCACGACTCCAGTCCACATAGAAGATCCTCCCAAATCCACTTGCATCTGGAGATGCAGAAGCTCCTAGCATGAAGATATCGTCTTTGCAACCTGATTTTGTCGACATTCAGATCATATTCTAATAGATGGGCGTGGCCTAAGGAGTGCCAGTCAGTTGCTTGTAATTAATTGTGTCTGGCAGCATTGTATTAGCTCTTAATAAGGCTCCTTTGCGGAGAGGTGCTGATATGTGTCGGGATCCCAGATAGGTCCTCACTTGGTTGCAAATAGGCAGAGACAGGGGATAGCATCAGAGCCCGGCTCTCAGAGCGCCTTCGAGAAAGATTGCTCCACTAATCACTCCGTCGACGATTACGATCCGCTTGCCCATTTCTTCACCAAGAGTCTCAACGCAAGCCTCCCTCACCGTTTGACCCATCCCACTCATACCGGCGCAGCCCAAGCAAATGGCTTTCGCTCCATCTTCGAGAAGTTTCTTCGTGGCAATCTTCATTCGACGGTCGACATCCGGCTTTGGGGTGGTATGAAGCTCATCGGCATTGAGGCCAGTGGTTTTGGTTCCAGCATATCGTCCGGAGTTTTCCGTCCCCAGAAGGTTGGTGACTGCATCGCCGAGGATCCTCTCCCATTGAGAACCGGTGCTGACGATCCCGAAGGAGTCATGGGGGTTGATGGCCTGCAGACAAGTCGCGATGGAAGCCTCGAAGATTCCCGAGACTGGCTTGGCAGAGCCTAGCTTTGCTAACTCGGTTCGCAGCTGAGCTACGAGTGGATGCTCAGAATAGCAACACACCAGGAATGCATCGAAGTCTGGCAGCTTCTGCTTGAGCGCGAGAAGGCAATGCTCCGCCGAGACTCTGGCATCATCTCCGTTGTTAATTGATGGGACCTAGAACACCTCGTTTAAGCCTGTGGATCTCGCGGCAGATGCTAGGGCGAGTGCTTACGCCATCTGGGGCAGTGAAGTATTCGAAATGAGTCTGTGCGGTGTATTACTACTACCGGTGCTTCACCGTGTCATCGGCAATCGATGTTTCTTACAGTGTCGAAATGAAGCCCCGTCACCAGTGGTCTCAAGGCGTCAGTCATGTCCTTGGTGGTATTGGGGTTGATCACGAGGATGGAGTGGTGGTAGCGGCCAACCATGGCAGTCGTCTCTGTTTGCTCGTGCCCCACGATCGGTCAGTCGGCGCCGACTGATGTGAAGAGAAGTTGAACCGGCTTCCTCTATTCTGGCTCACGGGAGTGGAGCAGCTGGGACCCTGCAGGTGTAGTGCGCGCATGCACCGTGTGATGTGCCAAGGTAAGGTACCCTTTCACATTGACTATGGCAAGGATGACCTGCGTCATCGGCTACCATTGAATCGAGTCACGACGACAAAGGCATCGGAACGGTCGACATCGTCAGCATGTGGGTAGATACAGTACAACAGCACTTGCATGCATCTTGGAGCTTCTCAAAAGGGAAGCGGAGGAGACTTCCGCCTCGGCTCGCGCCGAGTGATAGAACTAGCGGCGGCATGTCGTGGTTTGGCGTTGCACCACAACTACCGGGTGGATCTTTCGCTGAACGACGGTGCGGCATGAGGCAACTTACGCGTTTGCATCAGTCGAGACATTATTCGTCCTTCTCGACTTCACCTCCTACATACACACACCTCCCTACCGCTCCAGCCCGCTGTCGCGCCGAATACGCTCGCTGGCGACTACCCCCCGTCCCCAATCTCGGCCGTCGTACGGCATCGAACTGCTCGCTCACTGCAGCATCTCAACAGATTGAGTGTACCACCGACGGCGTAACCACTCTACCCTCCCGTACCTGAAGGACACCACAGACCCGAGACAAAGTAGATCTGAGCAGCAAACATATCGCGGCCAATGACGAGCGGAAGTGAACGTGGGCGACGACGCGAGGAGCGCTGAGCCCATGGCCTCGGACGACCATGCGCACCGCCGCAACCAGTCCGACAACAACGCCATTCCCTTGCGTAACCTCACCCAGAATGGCGCCGATCGGACTGGTGGCCTCTCCAGGCACGACCCGCATCAGAGAAGCCTTAGCGACAGGGCCAGAGAAATGGTCGGCGCCGGCAGCAGAAGTCGTGACCCGCAATACGCACCCATATATAATAGAGAGCGGGACGAGTCTCCAACTCCACGTCCACGGGGCGGTCAAAGAAACACTCCGACGATAGCCTTCGTGACAACGCCGTCTGGCCAGCACGAGCGAATACCAGACGAGGATGACGAGGCTCCGATGTCACCCGTTGCAGACAGAGGTGCATTCCAGTCAGCCATTGGATTCGCGGGGCTCAGCTTCAACGCGCAGCACAGTTCTGCAGAAGACTCAGACGAAGATTTCCCTGAGCATCCCACGTCGATTACAGGACGCTCCACGCCCAGAGCCACGACAAACAGTCTGCCTCCGTTGCTCACGAGTAGTAGCATGGATAGCATGGTGCCTGTGCAATTAGACGACGGTCCTGCGTTTCTGTCGCCAGGCGCTGCTGATGAGGAGGATACGATTCCATTGACTGATTCGTCACGTTTACAACCGTCGAACACGGCGAATACAAGTACTGGCCAGAAGCACGACAGACAACGAAGCCGGGCTGGATCGGCTCTCAGTGGCTTGAGTGTCCGCTTCCAAGGAGCAACACGATCTAGGAGTGGTTCGAGGCTTGGAGATGATCTAGCGAACATCGAGCTGGGCTCCCACAGCTCTTCGGAGTTGAACAGGAGCCCGTCAAGCCGTAGGCCATCTTCATCGGCGATGGGAGATTCTCCATTCACAAGAACGGGCACAATGCTTCGCAAGATGTCACAACGAGTGGTCAACCTCAGCAATGAATCTGAAGTAGTGGAAAGGACAACGCCACGCAAGTCATCCATAATGCAACCAAGTATCAACGACTCTTCGATACCTGAGGCTGGACTAGATGGATCTGCGCCGCCAAAGTCACCTGCGAGCGAAAAAAGACCATCAATCACTGTACCGGAGCTACCTGAACTGCCAGTAATTGAGCGCAACCCACTGAGAGGGAAGAGTCTTGGTATCTTTTCACCAGAGAGCAAGATTCGCAGAGCATTGTTGGGATTTCTGGTGCATCCGCTGGTTGAGCCTCTCATTCTGGTCCTCATTGTTGTGCAAACAATCATCCTAGCCGTCGATTCGGCGCCAAATGTGAATTCCGACCCGCGGCCTACAACCTGGGGCAACAGCTGGACGGACTATCTACTTCTTGGCATCTTCATAGTCTACACCATCGAAATGGGCATCAAAATCGTAGTGTCCGGCTTCATGTTCAATCCAACAGAGTACAGCACCATCGATCGCAGCGTCGGCATCCGGCAGGCTCTCAAGAAGAAGGCAGATGCTCTTTTTGCATTGCATAGAAGGCCATCGACACGGGGTCTCCGAAGCGAGAACCTCAGTCATCACGCTCCAATGCCGGCGCCCGAGTCACTTTTGCGCACTTTTACTACACAGACCTTCGATGACATACCTGGCGGGTCTCGGCAGGCGCAAAAGAAGCGGCTGGCCTACAGAGCATTTTTGCGACACTCTTTCAATCGCCTGGACTTTGTAGCAGTAGTGTCATTCTGGATCAGTTTCGCGCTCGGTGCTGCCGGAGCGGAATCCAGATACCAGATGTACGTGTTCCGCATGTTGAGCTGCCTCCGGATTCTCAGGCTTCTCGGAATTACCAGTGGCACATCTGTCATTCTTCGTAGTCTGAAGCGTGCTGCGCCGACCCTGCTTAACGTTGCATTCCTGATTGGGTTCTTCTGGCTCCTGTTCTCCATTATCGGCGTGCAAACTTTCAAGTCCAGCCTGCGAAGGACATGTACATTCTTGGACTCGGGTAACCTTTCGAACAACACGCAAAACCAGCCTCCCCCGGCAGGAAACTTCCAATTCTGTGGAGGTTGGCTTGCAGACAACGGAACGGCAATGCCTTGGTTGAAAGCGGACGGAACTTGGGGTATCGAAGAGCATAAGGGCTATCTATGCCCCCAAGGCTCGGTCTGCATGGAGGGAGGAAACCCTTACAACAACACGCTCAGTTTCGACAACATCCTGCAGTCTTCCGAGATGGTATTCGTGGTGATGACATCCAATACCTTCTCAGACGTCATGTACTATCTCATGGACTCCGACTATCTGGCCGTAGCCCTATACTTCGCCTTTGGGATCATCTTCCTGACATTCTGGCTTATCTCGCTGCTAATAGCTGTCATCACCTCTTCATTCCAGGTCATTCGGGAAGAAAGCCGAAGCAGCGCATTCATGGCACAAGAAGACCCAGCAGAAGACGAGGAAGAATCTTCCGACCAGGATGGTCCCAAAAGCCAACGTCAACCGGGCTCGACCATCCAGCGCGCATATGAGAAATCGTATTGGGTATGGATTTCCGTTATCGTCTTCGACCTGGTTGTGCAAAGTTTGCGAACGGATACCATGGGACCCTTTCGGCGGGACTTCATTAGCGTCACCGAGGTGATCGTGACTCTGACTCTGTTGTTCGAAATCATCTTCCGATTTGTGTCTGACTGGAGAGATTTCCGACACCATCGCCGGAACTGGTTCGATCTGTTCCTTGCGATCATGACAGCAATCATCCAATTGCCTCCGATCAAAAACTCCGGCGATCCCTACGCGTGGCTCACTATATTCCAGATTCTCAGGATATACCGAGTGGTTCTGGCTGTTCAAATGACCCGAGATCTGATCATGCTCGTTTTGAGGCACGTTTCTGGTGTCTTGAATCTGATTTTATTCGTCTTCCTGCTCACTTTCCTGGCTGCTATCTTTGCCGCTCAGCTTTTCCGTGGACAGCTTCCAAATCTCGATGGCCAAGGCAATTACGTGCAAGTGACCTTCGCCACCATCTTCAACTCGTTTCTGGGCATGTATCAGATCCTTTCGTCGGAGAACTGGACCGAGGTTCTGTTCAACGTGACTCGCTTTGACCACCAATACGGGACAGCTTGGATTGGCGCCATGTTCTTTATCATCTGGTTTACCTTGGCCAACTTCGTCGTGCTGAATATGTTTATTGCTGTCATTCAAGAGAACTTCGATGTTTCGGAAGATCAGAAGCGAATGCAGCAGGTCAGGATGTTTCTCCAGCGAAAAGAACTTGACAGCAACAATGCTGGCGGAACACTGTCATTGTCTTCTATCTTCAAATTCGGGATGACGAAACGGCAGGATCCTTTGGACTATGGCTCGGCTGCTACTGAAATGCTGCTGAAAGATGCAGTAGTCCGCGACTTCTTAGACGAAGAAGTAGAGGAAGATGCAGGGTTGAAACGTACGGGCACTGCTGGGCTGAACTCGGCATCCACCCTCAAAGTGCTCTCACAGCCCGCCGGTTGGGCACAGCGAATCAAGGAGAAGCTGACCAAACGTCTATTCAACCGCGAACCGAATCCATTTTACGCGAAGCTAGAGCTTACAAAACCCTACGAAGAACTCGACCCAAGAAGTCTGGCGCAAGAAGTTGTCAACGCGGCTGAGCAACGTAAGATATCGCAGCGCACGTACTTAAAATTGCACCCGAAATACAACGTGTCGCTCTTCATGTTCAAGCCCGGCAACCGGATACGCAAATTGTGCATGCGCATCGTAGGCCCAGGACGGGGCACAAGAATTGAGGGCGTACAGCCCAATCCCACGATCTGGTATACCTTTTCTGCTTTCATCTACGCCGCTATTGTGGGAATGGTGTTACTTGCTTGCGTTACGACACCACTTTTCCAGCTGGAATACTTTCGAAAGAACGCTAGCGTTAGCGACCGATTCAACTGGTTCGTCTACACTGACATTGGGTTTGCTGGGCTTTTCACGGTTGAGGCTGTCATCAAAGTCATAGCTGACGGCTTCTTCTGGACACCCAACGCGTACTTCCGCAGCTCCTGGGGCTTCATAGACGGGATCGTGCTCATCACGCTTTGGGTCAACGTCTTCACATCGCTGTATGATCCGGGAAGTGGATCGCGTGCAGTCGGTGCATTCAAAGCTCTCAGAGCTTTGCGACTCCTGAACGTCAGCGACAGCGCCAGAGACACCTTCCACTCGATCATCATCCTAGGAGGCTGGAAGGTCCTCAGTGCGGCCTTTGTGTCGCTGAGTTTGCTGATCCCGTTCGCCATCTATGGATTGAACCTTTTCGCCGGCAAGATGGCATGGTGCAACGACTGGCAGCAATACGACGTTCACAACCTGACTGACTGTGTCGGCGAGTCTGTATTCTCGCCCATCGGGTATAACATGCTGGCACCACGTCGCGTTGCGCCTGTCGACTACTCATTTGACTTCGACTCGTTTGGAGATGCGCTCTTCATTCTCTTCCAAGTCGTCTCGCAAGAGGGCTGGGTTGATCTCATGTGGAGTGGGCAATCCATTACGGGCGTTTTTACTCAACCAGCCTGGTTCTCGCAGCAAGGCAATGCGGTCTTCTTCGTGGTTTTCAACTTGCTTGGCGCAGTCTTCGTGCTTACACTTTTCGTGTCCGTGTTCATGCGCAACTACACAGAGCAGACCGGAGTTGCCTTTTTGACATCAGAGCAGCGCTCGTGGTTGGAGCTGCGGAAGTTGCTACGACAAGTGGCGCCTTCGAAACGACCGAATCGGCAAAAGCAGCGGCAAAGCTGGCAGGAGTGGTGTTACCGTCGAGCTGTCACCAAGAATGGCCGCTGGCAACGGACTATCACCGGGATCCTAATCGCGCATTTGGTCCTCCTGTGCTTGGAGTGGTATCCAGAACCTGAGGCTTGGGAGCTCACCAGAATGTTTGTCTTCTTCATTTTCGCGCTGTTCTACATGGCCAACATCATCATTCGCCTGGTGGGTCTGTCCTGGACTCGATTCCGCAGGAGTGCCTGGGACGTCTACTCCATGATTGTCGTTGGTGCTACTTTTGTCACATCCATCATGGTGTTTTGGAACATTACCAACGGCGCATACACCCAGACGCATAAGCTGCTTTTGGTGGCGGTCGCGCTGCTGCTCATTCCTCGAAACAATCACCTCGATCAGCTGTTCAAGACAGCCGCCGCGAGTTTTAGTCCCATCGCAAACCTGCTGGCCACCTGGTTCGTGCTGTTCTTGGTGTACGCCATTGCATTCACCCAGACCTTTGGTCTGACACGCTTTGGCGCCAACGAGACAGACAACGTCAACTTCCGCACGGTACCCAAAGCCCTCATTCTCCTTTTCCGACTCAGTGTGGGCGAGCAGTGGAATCAAATAATGATGGACTTTGCCAATATCGAGCCCCCCTACTGCACGTTGTCGGAAAAGTACTACGAGGGCGACTGCGGAAGCAAGCAATGGGCGTATGCACTTTTCGTCTCCTGGAACATCATCAGCATGTACATCTTCGTCAACCTGTTCATCTCATTGATCTACGAGAGTTTCTCGTACGTCTATCAGAAAAGCAGCGGCCTTTCCATCATCAGCAGGGAGGAGATTCGACGATTCAAGCAGGGTTGGGCAGAGTACGACCCCGACGGGACTGGATATATTTCCAAGGAAGTTTTCCCGAGATTCCTGGGCGAGCTCTCCGGTATCTTTGAGATGCGCATATACGACGGCGACTTCACGATCAGCGCGCTTCTTGAGGACTGTCGCATTGGCCCACGGAGAGCGTCGCAATTACACGTGGATGGAGAATCCTCAAGTAAGGGTGAGATTGACATTGCGAAACTGAACCGGCGACTGGCAGAGCTCCCGATTGAGCAGATTCGAAAGCGCAGGCAACGAATGAACACGTTCTATGAAGAAGTACTGGTGTCTGCGGACCCTGATCGAGGCATTGCCTTTAACGCACTGCTGATGATTCTGGCGCACTACAAAGTAATCAGTGACAACAAAGCCTTGAAACTGGAGGAGTTCTTGAGGCGGAGGGCCCGGCTGCAGCGTGTAGAGGAAGCGGTCAACCGCAACATTGTTGTGGGCTTCTTCGACACGCTATATTGGTCACGGAGATTCCGCAGACGACTGGATGCGAAGAAGGACGCTCGGATGACTGCGATTCCTACTTTTGGCGTTCCGGAGATCCTGGTGCAAGATGAAGGTGGGGATGATGTGACGCAGGCGAAGAAGTTTGACGTTCCTTCCGTCAGTGTGACTCCCGTCGACTACGATGCGATGGACACTGCGGAGTCGTTGGGTGTAGGACGAGCGCCAGCCAGCGGGGCGGAGGTCGATGACGGCTCACCATCGGTGTCAGGCATAAGGAACCGGAGCAGCTCGATCCAACTCTCGCCGGTGGCGTCTCCGACGAGAGAAGAGTTCAATCTCTCTCCTCACCATCGGCCGTCACCCTCGAGCAGCAGCATTCAACCGGACTGGCACTTCGCGGCGGCGATGGAAGGGGCCAGCAGAGTCTCACCTCCGGGCAGTCCGAGACTGAGCGACACGGATGCTGAAGCAGCGCGCAGCCGAGCCAATAGCGCGGTAAGCCAACACGAGATGATGGGCATGTTCCAAGACTCGGCGTGGGGGCAGAGTATGAGTCGAAGCTTCACACAGAAGCGACCGAGCGACCGCAGGCCGTCGTAATGATCAGATGGCGATATGTATGTGGATAGACGGAGCTCAGGCGTTTTCGGACTTTGGGATGGGAGAGAGGGGTCGAGCGCGACACGATAGATGTACACATGCGAAAGGCCTTGCAAGAAGAGGCTACGTCTGGGGTCCTGGATAGGACCTGAGAGAGGAAGGAGGAACCTACCTTACCTTAACACGGGGCATTGGGGACGGGAAAGCATAGCGGCGGTGTTGTTGTTGATTGATTTCGTGGAAGAATGATACCAATGTCCTCCTGTTGAGATGATGAAGCGATGGCCCTAAGTGCCAATCTAATTATACCTAGCTGATCCCCTCACCGCATCATCTCACCTCACATGGTGCCGGAGATGGCTCCTGGCACAACTCTGATAGATTACGATATTCTCAGACATCATCAAACCCCGTCACGAGAATCGCAATCCGCGACGCATCTGTCCGGCCATGTAGCATCCTCTTCTCCGCCACGGCAAGGTCCAAAGACCAGGTTTTCTCTCTCTCTCTCTCTCTCTCTCTCTCTCTCTCTCTCTCTCTCTCTCTCTCTCTCTCTCTCTCTCTCTCTCTCTCTCTCTCTCTCCGAACATACCCGAGCCCGACTGCTTTCTTTGTGTGTCCGGCGAGCCCTCGAGCAGCGGTATCGTAGAATGACCGTCGTATAATAATCACAGCGACGGAGGCTTCATCCGGAGACATGTAGCGTTCCGCACGAGATGATGCCATAGTAGTGTAGGGGGTGTGGTTGCACCGTGGTCCGGCACCGTAGTGTGTGGTGTGCAGTGGAAGAAGCCAGACGGATCTCCAGTTTCACAGGCGTCACAGGACACGAACCACTTCCGCGCGACGACTGTGGACGCTCTTTCATTCGTGGGAACGCTATCACATCACCGACATATTCAGGGGGCCATGGAGGGGGGAGGGGATAGGAGGAAGTGGTAGGTAGTGTTATTATACCACATCTTAACTTCCTCCTTCCCCTTCTCCTCCTTCTTTCTCTTCCCCCTTCCCCCCGTGTAGATATCCACCAACGAGGTGGCGCGCTTCCCCCAAACCACCAACCCAATTCCTTTGCTTCGTGCGCGTGCGCGTGCGCGTGCGTGTGCGCGTGTGCCAGGGCTGAGCCTCACCTCAGGGATATACGAGCGCGTTTCATTTCCGGACTACTGCCCGGCCTCTCGCCGGCCACACACAAGCACAAGATACCACCTCATCATCATCACCCGTTTGTTGCGCCTCGCGTCGCCAGCCTCACTACCTTGCCTTACTCGACGCCTCTTGCACCACCACGCGCAGTTCTACATACATTTTATTTTCTGGTGGAAATATCATCATTGTTAGAGGATATCTATCACCTGTCGGTCTCAAAGTTTAGCGTCGAAAGACATATACTCATCGAGCACACGGCACCATCCATCGCGATTACGATTACGAATTGTCCCAGGACGACAAGACACCTGGCCAACCAATCAACCCACTACGACCTAGACATCGACGACGAAAAAGTGGAAAAAGGGAGCGAAAAAAATGCCTTCTTCCAAATTCCAAGAACTCCACCCAAGGAACTCCCTCCGCAAACTCCGCACCGCCTTCTCCTCCTCCTCCAACAACACAACAACAACAACAACAACATCAACATCAAGCACAACCTCATCCTCATCGCCCAAAACCCCAGCCCCGGCCCATTCCTCCTCCCCGCTCTCGGCACGCACCACCGCCTCCTGCTTTTCCATCCTCAGCTTCAGCAACATGTCCAACATCTCCCTCAACAGCAGCACGCGCATCATCCAGCGCCAGAAGAGCATGGTCGAGGTCGAGCAGGAGGAAGAGCGCACTCTGGTCAATGATTTCTTGATCTCCCTCGTCGAGCCGAGACCGAGCATCGGGCCGGCGTGTGGGAGTATCGAGGCTGTGCTCGACGGGAGTGCTTGATTGATTGCGGGAGGATTTTTTGGAGGAAGCTTGTTGGGTTGGCATGGATGAACGGCTGATGATATTGGGAAGGCAAGGAAGTAGAGCGATGCTCGATGCGATGCGATGCTCGATGCGATGCGATGCTCGATGCGATGCGATGCGATGCGATGCGGAGTATCTTTGGGGTGGAAGGCTGATGATGCGATTCTTTTCTCTTCGAAGTCTTTTTAGCGCTTTGGGATGGATTGGCCATGTTTCCTTTGCAGTCAAGATTGGGTGGTGTGGGGACACAGGATGGCGCTGTGGATGGTAGGTGGGAGTGGGCATGGCTGGCGGGAGTGCGTGGCGCGCTCGGCGACGATGGCGGTCGAGTGATCGAGGCTTTGGATCAAGATGCTATATTACCATGGCATTGCATGAGATACTATGTGCCGATGTTCATATCTTCGCATGAGACGTCGTCCGTCCTTATGACTGAACATCCCAGCCCACTGTGCCAGATAGTCACAGTCGTTGCGTCTCAGAATCGTTCTGTACATTCGCGGAGAGGGTATCAAGGGAAAAGCAGTCCAGCAACCCGTTTGCGAAATTTCGGCAGCTAAGACATCTACGCTTGCGCATACTCGTCTGCATCGATTGGGTCGCCCCGCCTCTGAGCCAAATAGATTCTGCCGCTCTCGTAAACACCGAGATACAGTCCGCTGCCTAGCATGGTCCAGACGCCTCGCAAAGCTCCGCCGCGGAACAGCCCTTTGATGCCGGACTCCTGCATCACTTCTCGCGCCACCTGCAGACTGGATCTCCGCGCCGGTTTGGCTACGACCTGCTTGATGCTCTCCAATGGCTTCTCCTTGACGGCCTTGACCGTCTTGCCAGTGGCATCCACCAGTGCGTCCTTGGCAGCCTTCGCGCTTTCACTCGCCGTGGCTTTAGTGTCGTCTTGACCAGTCGCTACCGCTGCAAGCATTATCCGCGTCTTCACGACGTCCACAGGCGTAGTCACCACCGCCGCAATACTTCCACCGGTGCCCGCGCTCACAGCCGTGATCATTCCACTCTCCAAGAGCGTGTTTGTCCTGATGCCCCGCTCGTTCCGGTATCGTCTGATACTCTCTTTTATCCTCTCGAACATGGGGAATTGCAACGCGGTGAACGGAAGGTTCCGGCCTGCGAGTGCCGTATAACCTCTCCATAGAGCGAGTGGGTTCGATCGAAAGCGCTTCATGGTCTCCAAGGTTGCGTTGACCCTCGGGCGATCTGTTTTGGAGTTGTCCACCATCTGAGCGTTTTGTTTGATCACTTCTGCTGGTGTCAAGATCGCGCAAGACACCATTTCTGCTGTCCCAGACGCCGCGGCATGGATCAAGGGTACGGGAACAAGGGGCTTCGAGCCGATGGTTGGGTTCGCATCGGATAGACTGGATTTCACGCCCTCATAAGTGGTGAAGAAGGCTCCCGAGGACGGCAATGTGGCTATTATAACACTGCCGACTCCTTGGTATACGCCCCGAAACATGTTCGGGTTGAACCCCGTGTTGGCGCCATTGCGGTATAATTTGTGGTAGTCAGGGCTTTGCAGGCGGGTCTTGATTGTGTCGAGCGGATCTGTAAGTGTAGACTTGTCAACGTCGAGTCCTGTGTCGAGGCGGCGAGAGGACCTGATGCTGCAATGTGGAACTATGAGAGTTGTACTCACAGACGATGAGATCTACTGTGAATGCCGCAAAGGCTCCGGCTCTTCGTACAACAAGTCAGTGACGTGCTCTATCTCTGCCATCGGGCGGTATCGGGGAGAGTTGCAGGAGGATGGCTCACATCCAGATATCCGCATTGGTGTTGTTGGACATCTACGAGGAATGGGGAAGTCGAGGCTGGAGAATGAAGGATGCTAGGAAGGAAGGTGGATGCCCCAGAAGGAACAGCAGCCGTGCGGGCGGGCGTGGGATGATGCGCAGTGATGCGAATGCATTGGACGCTTGTATCTAATCGATCTCGCAATCTGATAACGGTCTCTAGCTCTGGGCGATGACGCCGACGCCGTCTGCCGGCGCGGGACGGGCCTTTGACAGCTTCGCGCCAAGACATTGGAAAGTGAATCTCGAGCTTCACGTCTTGTTCCCTTTTGCCAACTGCTATGTCACCGAGTACCAATGCAAGCACCATCGATACTGTGTCTGCGGTCGTCAAGATCATTAGCATGTTTTACATCATCTGCATCTCGAAGATTCTACGCGTCAACGCCTGATCGCCGTCCTCCACCTCCGCGACCAACTTCAAACGTGCCTCCTCCATCACGAAGCGTAGCGGACTCTCAGCCCGGCTACCTCAAGCGCAGCAAACAAGATGACGACGAAGACTTCATGCCAAAGCCGCTCAGTCGTCCCATTGGCATGCCAAATCCTCCCAAACCAGGCGAAAACATGGGCCTCGACAATCGCTCGCTCGCACAACGAAGAGATGACTTCGTCGATTACGACAAGCATCTGGAGCGAAGATCAAAGATGACGAAACAGATCTCAAAACCTTATTTTCGAGACTGGAGTAATTTACGATTCCACAAGGGCAAGATTTTCAAGAGCAACGAAAGGCTGTTTCGCGGAGACGTGAGTTTGTGGTTCCCCAATATCTATGGGAAGACGCTACGAAAGGATGCGCGGAGGAAGGAGCTAGAGAGAGGAGATGGCTACAAAGGCTTGGGAAGGAATACATGTGATGTGATGCACGGCAAAGTTTCGGTGGTCAGCATCATGTCGAGCGTGTGGGCACAGGCCCAGGTGGCTACATTTTGCTCTCGGGAGAGAAATCCAGAGTTACACGAAGCGTTGGAGCAGAACAAGGATGTGGCGCAGATGGTCTGGATCAACCATGAAACCAACTTCTTGAAATGGTGGTTGCTGCAGATGTTTCAGGGCAGCCTTCGGAAGGGAAAGAGCTTGCAAGAACAAGAAAGGTACTTCATGGTACGAAGAGGCGTGAGCGATGTCATGAAGGAGGCTATTGGGATGCTGAACGACAAAGTCGGATACGTGTATCTGGTGGATACAGAATCTAGAATACGGTGGGCTGGCAGCGCCGACGCGGAGCCAGGTGAGCGCGAGAGCCTGGTCAAGGGTCTAAAGCGCTTGGTGCAGGAAGCACGCACGCCCAAGAGCGAACGAGTCGATTCGAAGCAGCAGTTGATGGCCGCCGTCGACGAGATCACGGAAGAGACCAAGGCTGCAGCCCCAGGCTAAGGAAAAATGCATCTAGTGGTGGAAAGTCGCCACACCACTGTTCGCTTCGCTCCGCTCCGAAATCCAAAGAGTAAGGCGACGTTGCCGCGGGACTGGTGACACACTTACAACAGCGCGGCTCCCAGTAAGAAGTCGAAGAAAAGCTTAGTCGGAAAAAGGTCAGACTCGCCTTCGAGTGTACAACAGAATGATTCGCTAGCACCAGTGTGTTATTGTCCGTGATAATGGACCTCGAGAAGAATGCGTTGTTGGAGGGAACAACATGCGGTATTCCCAGATCTACGCCATCTTTGTTGAGATGTGTAGGCCGTAACCTCCTACGACTGCGGCATACCAAACGTCCTCGATGGCTGCTGCTTTGGTTCAAAGATGAGTTATGCCTCTCAATCACAGGCCTGAGGGCAGCAGAGTGCGACACGGGCGGTGTGAAGCTGAAGCTTGCGCCGACTCCGTTCGTACGGATGGTCTACTTCCGGAGCCTCCGAGTTGAGACAGGATCGCTGCTGGGGTAAGAAAAGACCCGGTTGGGATACTGTTTCCCGGTGAGAGATTGGCCAGGGATACGATCTGATAATCCTCGAATGTAGCAATATGCTGCTTCGATGCCATTGATGAGCGTTGCTGGATTTTTCATGTACCATGGAATCTTTGCTCGTCACTCGGCCCGCGTTTTGGGGTTCACAGGATCGACCGACAGCCAGCACTCATTGTGCTGTGCCATGCCGCCCTCGTCCAGGCTGCATTAGCGTATGGCCAAGAACATCCCGTCCCGCTCCATCGTGCCGACTTCACCTCCAACCTACTGTACTGGTGACTTCAGCTCGATGTTCTCGTTGGGCTAGCGCAAAGTTGGCAATCACCCCAGCGAGCGTAATCCTGGGTCAACAACCAAGGTAAACCTCCCCCAGGACTGCCCCGGTCTACAGGTCAGGTCCGTTACACCCCTGCCACCTCATGGGCCGCTCGAATCCTCACCTGCTCTCGAGGATTCCGAAATTTGTTTCTTTCGAATCATTATCGCCTTATTGGAATAGATACCCGAAACGAGCCTCTGTCTAATTCCATCGCCATTCGAGCCAAGATCCCGAAGGACCTGCAGCACCCGCCTCGTAAAAAGCTCATGAAGAACACAAACCTTGGCTTTGTTCTGACCTCCTTTAGCGTATCTTCGCCGAAAGCACGTTGCTGCAGGGTATCTTGCGCCGAAGTTCTCGCGATCTGACCCCTTCGTCACAAGAGCTTGCTTGCCCGGAGCATTGGCTCGGAGTTAGCTTGCATGTCGCCAGTCCAGCAGTAGCGAAAGCGTTAGAACCTCTTTTCTCAGGCTCTGACCACTCCGCGGCGATTTTACAGAATCTGGTGCCGATTACTAAAACCTAGGCGCGATTTTCTATAATCATATACTGACCGCCTATAATCGATTCTCAAAATCGACTCGCTACTCGCTGGCCTTTTTAGGCAGTTATAACCGGGAAATCGATCTGATTTTGAAAGCGGCCCTCGACACGATTCTCCAGCCGATTTTGCCAGCCCTGCTCAGCCCTGCTGACCACCCATGATCAGGAGGTTTTAGATAATCGGAGGGATTCACGAAATCGACGCCGATTTTACGAAATCGCCGTCGGAGTGGTCAGAGCCTGAGTCAATCTTCGGGTCGCTTTTCGGACAGCGTCGAGGCACTTGTATCGATCGCCCTTGTCCGATGATTCAACACGGCTGCCGTATTATCTGCAATTGGCCTTTTTGACATGTTCCACTAGATGGCTTTGGAGCCCCGGAGAAGCCTCCCGTTTCGACGGCCTTCGACTAGGCGCCGACAGTCAAATTCACCCACGGCAAAAAGCAGGCTTGAGTCTTCATCAAATGCCGAATGTTCTGGGACTGCTCTGCTTCCAGCACAAAGGAGCAAAGCCTCAATCGCCATCGTAAAAGCCGGGCCTGGACTCCAGCGTTGAACCCACGTTCTGAGCCACATTGTGACATCGTTTTACCGCGTCCAATCTGACTTCGTCCTCGATACTGATACGATATCTTCTTTGCAAGAGTGAAGGCTTTCCACCGCTAAAGCATAGCAGAGGGCTACCTTTGGCGCGTTCCTTATTAGAAGCGTACAGAAGGCCCTTGTCCCTACTGGAAGGGTAGAGCACCATTGTCGGAAAGGCTTGAGAGCCATCGACCTGACTTAAATACTTGGCGAAAGACCTCGCGCAACCTAAATCTCGATCTCCAGACTACGCGCACGGACCTCTGACCTGAGCTCCACATCTTCCGCGCCCTCTGAGAATTCAGCTGCTCGGCTGCAGACGCATTATTAGACGCTTCCAAGAAGGTGTGCACCTCAGACACAGACTGACTTGCGAGACGGTAGCGCCAGGACTCTCGGCGCCGTTCAAAACAACACATCACGGACTGGACCTCAGCTGCCGATCTTCAAGCTCTTGACTCGGAGCACCATTTGCTTCGAATCCATTCACCTTGTCGACGGTCTTGTCGTACTAGCTGGGACTCTACCTTCTTACGTCAGCCCTCCACCGTACTTCCGTTGGGGCTTTATCTTGTACGTCTCCGAAGCCGCGCTCCAGCGCATGCCCACTATGTGCTTACGCATTGTCATTCTGGGCGTAGAACCCAAGTTAGAATGAGAAGCCAGAGCAGGAAGGAGAGCGGTCCTTCAGAAGTCGACATTGACAATCGCGGCTGCGTCGATGACCTCCTATCGTCTCTGCAGAATGGGACATCGCGGCTATCACACGTGCTCCAGCGACAGGAGGAAGCCACTGGTGTCTCCATGTCCACCGCCAAGGGGTTAAGCATGGAAGTAGATCTAAGCACCGGCGCAACCTTTACATCGACAGCGCCCGGAGCGACTATTGCAATTCTTCGACCGGGGCATTTGGACAGTGGACACGAACAGGAAGATGAGGACTCATGTGGAGATGACCTCACCGACCGTCAGACCGAGGAGCGTACTACCAAGTCACTGTCACCCACCTCGACCGGGTTGGAGTCGAGTGCATCTCAAGCTAGACCACACGCTGCGGTGGAGAAGCGATACCGACGCACGGTCAACACGAAGCTCCAACAGCTCTATGCTTCGATTCCCGCTTCTGGCAAGTTTGAGCTGAAAGACGAGCATCAGCAAAATGAGATGCGAAATGTGAATGCAGGCGAACAAGCGGCCAAGCCCGCGGTTCTAGACAAAGCCATTCAATACGTTACGCACCTCATCGACACTTATCACAAGTATGACCAGGATATCCAAGAGCTCCGAAAACAAGTTCGGGAACTGATAGATGAGGATGGTGATGGCCAACAGGCCAACCCAAATCATTACGAAAGGCCTGTCGACATGCGCTAGCGAGTTCGGTCTTATGGAACCACGATGGCGTCTGTGGAGCAAATGATGCCACAGCAGCAGTCATGCACAAGCTTCCCAAGGCATGTGGTCTACAGCTTACTTGAGAACGACTTGATCTACGCCCGGATATCAAGATCAATCATTTCGAATTCTAGTCTTCTCGGACGGCTGAACTCGCTCCGTATGAAGACGCCGAATGCTTAATCATCTTGCCGTCTCGGACATTGGGGAGATGCAAAGCAAAAAGAAGAACCGGACGATAGTCCACAAGACGGCGCAGTTAACTGTCGACTAACGCACCACAACGCTTTGCACGGCGGTCAACTGAATGTTCGCCGTCCAAGGAAAAGCGAACTCCAAGCGGATAGCACTACTGCCGGGCCCGTAACTTTTGTAGTTTTACTAAGTATAAGCGAGACCGAACCTACAAGCTTCATAATAACCCGACTGCGGCGCCATATCGCTAGCTGAGGTCCCTGTGCGCAGGTGGTGAGACTGCCACGTGGATCGATCGACGCTCTCTCCTCACTCACCACGGTCCACCACCACCGCGCACAGGCCGTACGGTCGCGTTTCCGAGCTCGTTTCTCGCATGCAGGCTCCAGACCGCTCCGACTTTTGGCTAAATAAGGGCATCTCCCCCTCTCTGGGCATAGACCATCAACTTCACGAACGCCTTACTCGGTCGATGTCCTAATAGCATGTGGATCGCGATTGCATTTCTGGCGAGGTTCGAAGGTTCTCATTCTATTGAGCGGGCAAATAAAATCTCAAAGGAGCCCACGATAGGACATACGTTCGAAAGAGAGAGAATATCGTATAGGAAGAGCTAGCTAGACACAACAAAGGCCGAGGGGGAGGCAGGACTGATTGACAGATATTGATTAAGCTGCCCTTAAACTTGAAGGGATTCGGAGCTGCCCGGAGCCTGGGTGCATTTCTCGTCGTCGATATGCCTCGTGTCCGTGGTGGTGGTGTCCGTCGCGGTGAGACAGGCCGCTAGGGGTCCCGCTCTCGAGGCCGTCACGTCTCGTAAAGAGCACACCGCCAACGACGACGATAACATACTCCGCACAGAGTTCTCCCACGACGACGACGAGAATATTGACGTGCCCATTGCGCACGAGCACGCCTTGTGAAATATCTGCGGGGGATCTGCCGCGGTGCTCGCCGGGCATTGTCGTCCGGGATCGAACCTTCCTGCGGAATATCCTCGACACATCATCTCATCGCAGTCCAAGGCGCGAGAGCCTCGTGTGGAAGCGCTCGAGGCAAACTCAATACCAACGCCAGACCGCCAATTGAACAGGCTTGCAACAATTTAAAAGCCGATTGCATGGCCACGTGGACCGGCACTTCATCTGACCGGACCCCAAATCACGGTCTATCATGCAGGGCATCCGTATCTCGAGCACCGGAGATTCGCAAGTCGAGGCCCAGCGCAGACTCGCGGGAGACTACTGTCGAAAGTCGGTGTCTTGAGGTTGACACAGCGTATGGTCACGTTCCGTGGCCCATTACGGATTACAGCCCATTGGATGCTAATCTTTGACGGGAGACCAGGCCTTATTTCTAGTGCGAATGGGCCACCGAACGTGGTCAGGACGCTGTACCTGCAGAGAAGGCGCCAAACATGGGATCAATTACGCCGCGTCTGCCGGGGTGAGACCCGAGGTTAGCTCCAGTCCCTGGTCTGTATGTGGCCATGTCCCTCGAGAGCTACAGTTATTACTCGGACATCGAAAACTGAGCTCCTTGATTGGCCGGCCGGTAAGACATTTCGCAGCGGGCAATGTCTTCGACCTGACAACCTCTCGATCTCTCTGTCTGTCACATCGCTGAGACCCGTATGGACTATAGCTACTGCCGCTTTGATAGGGGGCGGGAAAATGATAACAAGAGGCGGTGGGCATTCAAATCAAAACCGCTGCGGCTTTGTTAAGAAGTTGGTAGACTCACATGCGCTAGACGAGGGCCCTTGTTGCGTCCGAGCTTTCGATGTCCGGGTAACTTCTACTCCTCGAGTCCTAGGTAGCGATATGCATATATTCGGAACCAACATCTTGTTAGTCTATCTGGAGGGAACGGTCCAGCTACAGTAAACTTTCACCGCCTCGCAAGATCTCCTTGTCCCCAGAATACATCAACCGAGGTGCGATCTTCCTCTGCAAGACAAGGCGTAGCGACAAGAAACGATCATATCTTACGCCAAAACTCACTCGAGGCCTTTTAACCGGAAGATCGGGGCAGCAAAATGGAATTGCAAACGGAGGCGCAGGCCTTTGGCATAGGGTCGCATCAGGCATATTTTCCTCCAATGTTTGGTTGTGAGTACACCGAATCTGGTTCAGTGAGACGCATCTGATATCGTTTGTAGCAAACGAGATCTTCGCGCCAGACGAAGCAGGCCTTGAATTTCTCTTCTCGCCTCACGGCGTTTGGTCTGGCGACTCGATGTTCCCCCAAACCAACTGCATACCTGAGATTATCGAACCCATGCCTTTCAGCCCATACGACACCCCGATCACGTACAACCACGATACATTCAGGACTGCACAATCTGTTCCCAGACCAATGGAAGACTCAAGGCCCTGCGTTGTGGCAGGTCAAAAGCGGAAGAGATCGAGCACAAGCAAAGCTCCTAGCAAGAAGCAGCCGGTATTCCTCTCGACAGGACGTGCACTCATTACGTTGCTTTTGAACTAAAGGTGGCATTACAGAGAATGGAGAATAGCCCACGATGTGGTCCGCGGGAAGGCTCAGGCGATGCTCCTTGCAATCCTCCCAGCACCAGAGCTCACTACGCCGTCGGTAAGTTATCGATCTTCGACGTATCAATCAGGCATGACGCCCGCTAAAGCTCTTACCCTCCAGAAAAGCGATACCGCTCAACACTGAACGATCGATACGCGACTCTGGCACGCCTCGTGTCCCAGCCCGAGACTCAGGAGATCTGCAGAACGATATGCAAGGACTGGGAAGTGCCATCGAAGCTCGACAGCAGTACTTGCTCCGGTAAAGACAAGGACCCGACGAAGCGCCAGAGCAAAACGACGACGCTCTCCGTGGCTATCGAGACGATTGCAACGCTGGATCAATGTTGCACACAGAAGGCCAAGGAGCTACAATTCCTACTACAGCGACTCAAGGGCATCGCCCATTCGGTACCGGCTACCTCCGACGGACGTCCGGGACTCACGGAGACGCTGCGCTGATATCTCAGTACTGGCGATAACTGCTAATGGTTTAGATACAATAATACCCAGGGACAAGGTGGATACGATTGTTTATATACGTGCTAAATGGTAAAATTTTGACCAAATAGGGACTGTCACCATTGCTCTGTCTGTGCTAGCACCGGGGCTCTCGCGCTCTTGCATGTATCCCGGGTATTATTGTCTAGTCAAATGGGACGTCACGCAAAGTTGGGTCGCCGTACCAGTGGTCATAGGAGGTTCCATCGCATCGCCTAATGAGACGGTCTAGGAGAATTGAGCCAAAGTTTCGAGGGACCAATATACCGCTCATGTTCTTTACATCGTGACAGAACACAGCGTAACTTATTACGCACCCGGTCAGACCGCGAGCGATGAAGATCCACTACACACATTTGGTCCCGTCCAGTGGATATCTTCCGACCTGCGACTGAACGTTCTCGGGATGCGCGAAGACCATGACGTACTTCATGCTCGACATGCCGAACGTCATTGGCATTGCATCCTCCATTACGCCCGGAAAAGACCTCTACATGCTGTTATCCACACAGACAGCTCATCGCGGAAGTGGGACCTCTCTTGCACACTATCATCCCTCTGATTCCCGATTGGCATCACTATGCTCCGACTCTGTACCCGTTCTGTACCCACAGCTGGGCCTAGATCTGCCTCATTAGCAGTAACAAAGCCGGCATTCACAGCTACGACACAGTATAGTGGTTTTGCAACAGGCACGCCTACCGATCAAGCAGTCCCTCCGAAGAAGCGAATTCGCAATTGACACTCCACCATGACAGATCACTCCTCTCACTCCCACTTCACCGCTTCCCCCCTCTTCGATGTCTCCCACGTAACGGCTCTCGTGACGGGGGGAGGGACGGGCATTGGCCTCATGATCTCCCAAGCACTAGTCGCCAATGGGGCAAAAGTCTACATCACCGGGAGAAGACGGGAAGTTCTGGAGAAGACGGTTCGGCTCTACAACACTGGCCCGGGCAGTCTGCACAGCATCGTCGGCGATGTGAGCAGTAAAGAGGGAGCGATCAAGTTGGCCAGGGAGATTGGAGAGAAGGAGGGTGGAGGGATACAGCTGCTGGTGAACAATGCCGGGATTGCGAGGGATGACAGTACGAAGTTCTGTGAGTGAGGGGCCCCCAAAGCTGGTCGACATGCAATCGATGGCGAAGCTAACTGACTTGACTTGCCGGAATAATAGCCAACGTGGGCTCACCAGAATCCACGGACCCGAAAGCCATCTCGGAACACTTCTTGCAATCTGAAGAGCAAGGCTGGACGAGCACGTTCCAGACCAACGTCATGGGACAATACTTCACGAGCAGTGAGTCCGTCCAACCAGCTCGACCTTTCCAAAAAAAAAAAAAAAAAAAAAAAAAAATTAGAGATCATATCACCCTGACGATTTCAAACCTCCCAAAGTGGCACTTCTCCCCCTCTTGGCCAAGGGCAATCAGAGGACCCCGGGCTACACTTCTTCCGTCGTCAACGTCAGTTCCATTTCCGGAGCCATGAAGAGTAGCTCCATGGGCCAATTCGCCTATGCCAGCTCCAAGGCAGCCTTCACGCACCTGTCGCGCATGCTGGGCACGACGTTTAAAGACGTCAAAGTGCGAGTCAACGTGATCGCTCCGGCCGTGTTTCCCAGGTAAAGTAGTCCTGGTCCTCGGACGACTGATCTCTTCTGAGAAATTGAGCTGATTTGGAGGTTTTTAGTGAGATGACGACCGGCAGTAGTGGCGAAGATAACAAGTCCCAAATCGATCCTTCTTCCCAGAATCCCGCTGGGAGGAAAGGGACTGAAAGCGACATGGCGGGTACGATACTCTTCTTGGCTGGGAAAGGAGGCGTGTTTTATAACGAGCAGATCAGTGAGTCTCTCGTCTTGTCGGAATGTTCCAGATCCAGATCCAGATCCAAATACTAATGCTTATCCCTCAGTGTATCCCGACGGAGGCCAAACGCTTGCAGTCCCATCTGTGAAATAGACACCCTCTCTCTCTCTTGCAGCTGATGAGGTCTGAGCCCAAGGGTGTAGAGATGTATGTACAAACAGCAAACAAATCTGGGAAATGAAGATGTGTGAAGATGTGGAATGTATGGGCGCGTGAATCGCTATATCGAAAACCCGCTGCTCCTGATGCTTGCAGAATGTACACCGGTCCATCCCTGTAATGCTTCTGCCAGCGAGCATGCTTTCCTGATCTTATGCAGCATTCTAAACAGATCCCCCTCCCGACTTCCCACCACCGCTCTTCGCCGGACTGCCACCCCCACTCGTCCTCGCCCTCCCACTCCTCCCTCCCGTCTCTCCCTCCGACCCCTGCGCCCCTCCCTCCTGTTGCCCTCTCGGCTGGCTAATAGCCGTATTCGCCGGACTCACATTGAGCGGATTATTCGATTCCTATACCAACACACAAAAAGTCAACACATTTGCATCCTCACACAAACACAAAACAGATGTATCTTGCTGTCTTTTTCATTTCATTTCTTTCTTTGTCACTCAATTGACTGACTTACCCCACCAGCTTCCCGCGACGCCATCTGTTCCTCCTCCTCGGGACTCGTCTGTTTGGGATCAAATGCCGCTTTTTCCGTCGCTTGCGCGGCCGCGCCGTCGCCGCCGGATTTGCTGTATTCGTTCGATTCCGGGTTGATGCTGTCTTTGTCCTGGTCGTATTTCGTCGCGAAGGATTGGCGGGGGAAGGTGGTGAAGGCGCGGCGGGAGAGTTGGCCGTGGGCGGCGAGTGCTGGGAAGCTTCTTCGGGGTAGTGGCATTGTCGTTCGCATCTTTGGCACGAGGACGGGGTTGAGGTCGAGATTGAGAAGAGTTGGATGTGCTTGGAGGGAGAAAAGAAAGAGGTTCTGGTTCTGGTGAGTCTGGACTGGTTTGGACGAGGTTTTGGAAAGAAGATTGTTCGTTCGATACATGTAGGTAGTAGGTAGTTGCAGTGCAAGTGTGGCCATCTACATGCGATGACAACCCGTGACGACATGTCTGGAAAAAGCTCGGGCGGAAGAAAGATTTACCGGGTTCGAATATATTACGATTTTAGTACAGCACGCATACTATACAAATACGACTACTTGTACAAAACTGTTTACACGTCTCGAGAGCTCTGCTGATCCCAACCCTGCGAATATCGATAGGGCGAGGACATTCTCGGCGATTCGACCAGCTCTACCTCCTGGAGAGCACTCACTGCCCGTCCGGGATCGCTCCTGTCGCGATGGCGATCAGGAATCGGTGGGCCAGGCATGCGGGTCTGCGGGACATCAATTACCCTGACGTTATGCACCACGTCTTCCTGATCCCGGTACTGCAGCTCGGATTCCGCCGGCTTGCTAGGGGGGTTATGGTGAATCTCGACCTTGTTCCGGCCAGGCTGGTAGACCAAGCCCGTCGAGCCCGGGTGATCGGCCAGATGTTCGTCGATAACTTCGCTCGTGGCTTGTGGGGAGTTCGTCCCGCCCACCTCGGTGGTCTTGAAAGGCTCTTCGCGCTCGGCTCGGACGCGTCCGTCGACTTCTCCGCGTGCCAGGGCTTCTTCCACGTTGGCGAGATCGGTATGACTCTGTTCCGACTCGGTGCCCTTGCCACAAGAGTCTTGTCCAGAATCGATGCGGGACTTTTCGTTTCCGTAGCTTCCGTCGTCACCGGCATCGACTGCCGTGGTGGTGGTGCCGTCGTCGCTGAGATCCCGCTGACGGGCAACGTGACCGGTCGAAATGGAGAGTTGCTGTCCTGTGCAGTATCTGTAGCAACGCTGGAAAAGGCCTGCGGTGGCGGGCATGCAGGTTGCGACAATGCTTAGATTTGCCTCAATGATGCTCCACCTGATCACAGAAAGGGAGGTTAGCGAGTGCTGGCGGTGCAATGTTGCAAAAGGACCTCTTACATTGATACGGGCTGGTAGTTCCCTGTGAGGAAGAAGTGGAGAGGTAAGCAGAAGTTCTGAACGCGAGAGATAGTCGTAGCAATGCTTACAGGTGAGATTCTGCCGTGAGCTAAAGCGGACTAGATACTGCAGTCGCACAATAGTGCAGATGGTGACTGGGAATCACACGGGTCAGTATCAAGGAATCATCAGGGGCATTGTAACAGAACTTACCAATAAAACCAACCAGGAACACAGTACAAACACCCAGCTTTCGCTGCCAGGTGATGTTCAGCTTCAGCAGACTATGGATCTGTACACCTCTCATCAGCAACCTTGTTCTCACCAACCAAAGAGGTACCATTGAAATACACACCGGCAGGAAGAATATGATCACATCATACACCACGCTCAGCGCACCAAACGTGTACGTCAAGGCTGGCAGATTAACACACTTGCCCATGGCTCCGTAGATGTATTCCCAAGTAGACGAGACGGGCACACATTGGAAGATCAATCCAAAGTCAAAGGCGATGCAGGTGGCCACGAGGACTCCGATGATGGACCAGCTTGCGATGCGGAAAGCTTTGGTAATCTTGTCGACCGACCAGATGCGGAGGTAGAGCAGGATGATCTGGAGTCGAGGAGAGTAAGATCCTCTGTTCAGGCAAATGACAACGGGCCTAGACTTACTGCGATTTTGGTGGTGATGATGAGCGTGTTGTAGAGGACTTCGCTGATGTATGTCCACTGATCATACCGGTCAGCTCGCGATCTCGAGAATCAGACTTCGATCAAGCAACTCACAATCATATACCTCACAATCATATCCGGCGTAAGCGTATACTCGTCCGTCGCGGAGCCATTTTTCAATGTGATCTCCGTAGCTACGGCAAGCGCCACGGCCATCGCGTAGCTAAAGTACACGACATGGTCATCGTACGAATAGCCACTCCCTGCTAGAAGCGGCATTCGTGAGAGCGTGCGAAACAGCACGAAGATGGTCGCAAGTATGAACGTCGCCCATAGCGCTCCGCGGTGAAGCGACTGTTTGCTGCGGACGGGATAGTTGCAAGTGTCGGCCTGATATCTCTGCACTTCGAGGAGCGTCGTCGGGGGCATGCAGGCACTCTGGATACACGTGTTGAAGGTCGCCGTGACGTTTTGATTGCTGCAGAAGCATGACAGACTGCTCGCGGAGCAATCACTTCCGGCTGTAACCTGTACAATAAATTCATCCTGATCAGCGAACGGTTCTGACCTTTCGACGGTCTTTGGTACGTACAGTATCCACACAATGTCTCCCACAGGCTGGCAAAGCTTCGTATGCGGACCGATTGAAGCTGCGGGCTTGAAGGATCGAAGCTCCGGAATCCCAGTGGCCATGGCTAACGCTCGTGGCGATGCCCGGCGCCGAAGAGACGAAAAGGCAGACCGTTGAGAGCCTCATCGTGTCAATGCGTCGCGCGACGCCGGTGCTGTGATCTGCTCTGCCAGAGGTACTAGCAGGAATGGGGGACCGTAGCCTTCCGCAGTCGCACTATGCGGCCGTAGTAGACAAGACCTCTGAGAGAGCGCGATGCGATGTGAGAGAGTGTACGACTGGTGAAGTAAGGATTCAGTCTGCGTCCGCGGCGAGCACGAATAAGAATGACTGCATCACCTCATCACACCTCGAACGAAGAGCAGCAAAGGAACACCGCCCTCGCACATTGCACATAGCCTGGCCTGTCCCGTCGGAGCCTTGTCTGTGACAGCCGCATGAACTCGCATGATGATTGATGAGTGAAGAGCAGACGGGAAGGCTACGATGGTCGAAACGCAAATGACGCATCCTCAGAGGTCCCGTCGACCGTTCGACTCGCCAAGTAGCCATGTCCCTGTCCGCTGGGATCCTATCAATTTCCTGCTGGTGGTAGGACGTGTTCATCATCACGGCCATCTTGCTATATTATATGTCGATGGTAGTGATATGACATCCGAAAGAGTTGGTACCATTCTTCACTTCCAATTTCCAGGCCGATAGTATGTATGTATACCATTCCGTTCGGATGCGACTCGATGCTGTCCCATTCCGTGCCGTCTTCTTTTGCAAGTCTAAACGCGGGTAGTAACAGTCGAAGTAGCAAAAGATCCTTGCTCAAACCAAGTCCTGCACGAGCAAACGTCGTTCGCGCAATTACAATGACTCGCGCGACCAATCAAAGTACCCGGTGAGCGTTAGTCATCCAGAATGCATGCCAGGGTGCACCATGCGCCATCTGCGAAGTGACGAACGAGCCGAGAAAGTTCATATCCATGTCGCCGGGGAAACCAGCCAGAGAGATACGAACCCCTACCCCCTTCGAAACGAAATTTGTATTTCACGCCAAGCAAGACTTCTATCTGATGAGCTAGACAAGAAAAAAATACGCTATCAAAGTGTGCTGTGTGATCCAACTAGTAAACCTCAAGCACGTACCGCTCCTCTTCCTTCAGCCTCTCAATCTCTTTGTGACCGTCCTTCTTCTTTCCCTCCGCCTTAGCCTCCACCTCGACTGCTTCTTCCAGCACAGATGTGACATCAGGAACAGGCCAGGTGGGTCCACACAGGTAAAAGGCACCCTCCTCTCTCAGGTAAGCACGGCGGATCTCGCTGAGGGTCTGACGCATGCGGTCCTGAATGTAGATCTTCTGCGGCTGATCACGAGAGAAGGCGCAACCAAGCAAGGTGATGATACCCGCCGCTTCGTAGGCTTCCCACTCTTCACCATAGAGGTACTCCTCACGCTGGTGACGAGATCCCATGTATAGGAAAACGTCGCCAATCGGCATGCCTTGCTCCCGCTGCCAGGCCCGCTCTTGAACGAAAGCTCGGAATGGCGCAAGACCAGTGCCGAGCCCGGCCATAATAATCGGTTGTGTCGTCTTCGGCGGTAGTTTCATCACCGATGGCTTGACCGAGACCGTGACGGGTGCACCGACAGGGAGGCTATTCAGGTAACGAGTAGCTTGTCCAAATCGATCACGTCCCTGTGGATCTACCCAGTTGACAGTCACGATGAGCAGACTGACGCTGGTTGGCGTCACCTTCTGCGAAGAAGCGATCGAGTACTCTCTGCGTTTCATGGGGCTAACAATGCGCACGATTTCGTGGAAGCTGGGGTGTGCCGAGGGGAATTCGAGCAGAATGTCAGCGTACGTGACGGTGTCGACTTCGGCTCGGCGCTTGAACTCCAGGACGGCTTCTTGGTTGCCTCCAGTTCCGAGCAAGAGTAGCTCAGTCTTTTCCTTCTCATCAGAGGCAAACTCACTCAAAGCTTCGTAGAAGCGCTTTGGAGGCCTTCCGAAAATGTCGACATTTTGCAACAGCGCCTGGTAGACGGTGCGGTTCTCGAACACGTTGGGGTCCTCGCGGGATGGAACCTCCACAATCTCTTCTGCATTCAGACCGTACCACTTGATGAACTGCTCAATCTCGGCCTGGTCGTTCTCCGCATGAATGCCAAGCGCCTCGCCGATCTCGTACTTCACGCCAGTGTTTCCAAGATCGAACTCAATGTGGAAAATGTTGCGATCATAGGTCTCCGGTGTCAATCTTCTGTGTTCCTTGACATGTGCAATGGCTGTCTTCGTACTAAGCTCAGGTCGAAGCGCACTCGTGGTACCGTACGCCTCCTTGAATGCCAGACCCTTCGCCGCCACTTGCCAGTCATGCAGCTCCGTTGGAGGTTCCTCGTCAGCTCTCTCAAATGGCGCAAAGCTGTTGGCATTGAGGTCTTCGGCAGGCGGGAGAGATTCGTTCTGCTCCAGCTCCAAGGTAAGCCAAGTCTCAGGTACTTCAATCTGCTTCAGTGCGCTTTCGAGATCTTGAGCAAGAGCATCGAGTGAATCGCCAGCAGACTGTAGCTTCCTCAAGCCCGCTTCGAAAATATCAGGCTTGGCCAACTTCAAGAAAGCCAGCTGCAGGAGGTAAGACTCAAGCTCTGAGTTTTCTTCGACCTTGGTACTCTTCGAAGGATCCAGAATCCAAACAGAAAGACGCTTGGCTGCGATTGCCTTGCGAAGTGGGCTGGAGAGCTTCTTCTCAACATCCTCATCTTTCCATCGCGACGACTTCAGAATGACTGTGGCCTCGTCCTTGACATTCTGCAAGATCGAAAAGTCCTTCAATAGGGCTTCCGCACCAATTACGGCAAAGTCAGCATCTCTGATGCTGTATGCGCTTTCGATGCTCTTGGACGAAGTTCGAAGATCGGTCCTCAAAGCACCGCCTTGCACAAGGTTGTCATGACCGGTGCGCAGCGTCACGTTCAAGGCACTATCATCAGCGAAAAGTCTTCCGAGCATGGCTGGAGCGCTGGCTGTCTTGCTGGTATCCACATCCCAGAAAGTGTACTGCTTCACGTCCTTTGCAGCTAGAGAGACGGCGGGTCGAGCGTCGGGCGAGGTGCCAGACTTAGTGCCTACCTGCTGGAGTAGACCTTCGACCTTGGCAACGGTCCATACAGTCTCGCGGGCATACTTGAGATCGTAGACGCTTGGTGACTTTCCAGATGTCACACTAGCGAAGTTCACAGCAGCGAGCACGTCTGCGTATAAGCTGCTTGTTACGCTTGCATCAATCGCGCTGGCGTGGTCCGTGACCTGTCCAAGGACGGTAATGTGCTGGACACTGGCAGGCAGGGCATTCAGGAAGTCCTCCTCCACGAATGGCCTATAGACACGCACATTGATGATTCCAACCTTGACATCCTGCTGTGCAAGTGCCTCGGCCACCTGCGCTGACAGACTTGCCTCGACAGTACCGAACACAGCCATGACAGCAGTGGCATCGGAATGGCCATGATACTCGAAGGCCTTGTATTCGGTTCCGAGCTCGGCATTGAACGCGTGCAGCAGCTTGGACAATTTGCCCTCGTTCGTGAGGCGTTTGGAGACGATATCTGCCTTGACTGAACCGAGAACGCTATCGTAGGTGCGCTTCAGACTCGGCACACTGAGCACGTCAATGACGCGCGTGGTCTCCCGACCGACAGTGATGCCGTCGTATGCGTGGACAGTGGGGAGGATGGAGGCCAGTATAGTGGACAGCAGAGACATGTGCTGAATCTCGTAGGCGCTACGGCTTGTGATCAGACCCAGTCCCAGCTCTTCGGCCAAAGTCAGAGAAGATGTATAGTCTGTGACGAGTCCGGCCTTTGTGTCCGCCGCATAGTCCACAGCGGCGACTTGGAGTGCAGTAGGGTTCGCGACATCGTAGAGCAGGCTCAATTGATCGAGAGCCGGTCTCAGGTGCTGCAGACTGGCTGCGCTTGCGACAATGGACTGCGGCACATGTCTCTTGTTCAGGTCAAAGTCCGGGCTGAACATGTAGCCCAGCGCGAGGCTGCCAGCGCCATTGCGTGTCTGCTGGCGCTGCACGCCCGTGACGGTGTTGTATGCATTCTTCTGCTGCTCGTGCTGCCAGGCGACGGCGGCGGTGTCGAGGTCGAAGGTATCGGGCGAGTAGGTGAAGAGCTTGTCGGAGAGGGCGTACGCGACCTGCTGGACCAAGGTCTGGGCGGTCAGGTAGGTCGGTCCAGAGAGCGAGGATAGGGCGACGTGCTGTCCGAATGGCAGGGCCGTGGAATTGCGCTCCAATGCCTTTCGCTGGGTCGTCGTGTGTGTGGACATGGTGGTGGCCGACAAGCCTGCCGACGGGCCTGAGGCGTCAGCTGTCTGGAGACGCATGCCGTCGCACCGGATCGGATGCAGTGGCGATCGGCGCAGCGAATCGGCTTTCTTCGAGAGCGGAGACGGTGCCCTGAGATCGCTCCAGGAAGGTGGTGTCTTGATCCCGACAATTGGAAAAGTCGTTGTTGCGATGTTGCAAGAACGAGCGACGAGGTCAGGGACAATTATGAGGTGGGATCTGGCCCATTTCTCAGCGTTCCCCCAATTTTCCCCTCCGACTTCCGGCGCTGTCGATGGCGTGCTCGCTGTCCCTTTCACCCACCTGAACTGCGACTGCGGCGACAACGGCTTGAACGGCTTGAACGGCATTCCACATGTTCTTCACGTGGCGAGCAGCTTGCTTTGTCATCCCCCTCTTCTCCCTGCGCACGTCTGTCCACACACGTTCTGATAGTCAGCACATCATGTGGATGCCTGAGATGTCTGATCGCTGGAGCACGAACCAGGTATGCACCGTAGCAGTGTCCACCACTACGGATGTAATATACATACATACATACATACATACATACATACATACATACATACAACAATGTCAACGCCTAGGCTAGGGTATCAAGTAAGACACTTCGTCGAGAGGCATGCTCGAGGAGAATCCGATAAGGCTGCCTCGACAGATTCCACGTCTTTCACCATTCCCATCCAACTACCCAGGTCGCGGAGACCGCGCCTCATTCTTTCTCGACGAGGCCCACGCCGTCTGGGTAGTCTTCAAGCGGACCAGAAGTTGCGCTCATGCCGCCACCGGTCAGCGTCTTCGCAGCCGGCTTCATCTCGTCCTGCACGGGCACCTTCTCTCCGACAGGCTTCTCTGCTTTCGCAGCTTCTGGTGCTGTCGTCGCTGTCGTCGCCGTAGCAATGCTCGCTGCTGGTGGCCCCGTCCTCTCTGCCTCTTCCGTAGTACCGGTCGTCGTTGTCAGGGCCGGCTGGGTCGTCTCGGTCACGGCTGGCTGCGCAGTCGTGGTCGTAGGTGCTGTGTTCTCCTTGGCTGCGGAAAGATTAGCACTCGCCTGCTCTCAGCTTAGAGACCTTACCACTTGTCTGCCGAGTCGTAGCCGGGCTGGCAGCTACGGGCTGGTCGTTCTTTGGAGGCGGCGCCGGCGGGGTGTCCTTTTCGACCGCAGACACAGATGCTGAAGATGGGACGACACCCGTGCCTGCCAATTCATTCTTCGTCTCGCGGGCTCCATCAATGGCTGGCCCTGGCTGCGCATCGTCTTTCTGTGGAACGGCTACTTGTGGCTTGTCGTGCGGCCCAGTCTGCAATGGGTGCGTCGGCGGCAAGGGTTTGTCGGTGTTCGGCGCGCCGTCAGTGAGAGGAGGCTGCTGGGCGGCAGCGGGCTTCTGCTGAGAGGCCGTGCTGGTGGTCTGTTGAGTTGTCTGCGTAGTGGCAGCACTCTCCGTGGCTTTGTCCTCCTTCGCCTTCCTGCCGCGCCGGAAAATGCCCTTGAACAGCTTCTTTACATTCTCGACCGCGTCTGGTGGTACTCCCGGCATCGTGACTGTCCGTGCGCTAGGTGAGGTGAGGATGGTGAGGTGATGTGATGGAAAGAGGAGGGATTGGATTCGGCACGCAGTGTCGTCGTGCGTCGTGTGGTTGGCAAACCTGATGGGAATGCAAGTCAACTGCAGAGAGGTAGAAGAGACGCCTGCTGATCCTCCAGTCGGTCAAGAAGCACCAGGCCTGGGTTAGTGACGCGAGCCTTCCTCCGATCAGTGCATTGTGCGCTGCGAGAGTGCCTCCTGCTGCCAGTGTGGTGGTGGTGGTGGCGCCCGGACACGCCCCTTCCCACAGACGAGATTGTTAGGTTATCTGGCGCAATTGACATGCGGCCAGCAGTGCGACGGCGTCTGGCGCATGCTAAATACAATGGACCATCCGCCGGCACGCGCTGGAAGGCAGCTCGCTCAACACGCAAGACCTGTAGCGTGCTCCCCAAGTACAGTGCTTATCCCGGAGCTAGCTGCCCACCTGGCTGACCACTGCTGGGCAGTGCTGGCCAACTCCCCGATGCCTAGAATAGCAGCAGCAGTAGCAGCCTCAGCCTCGCTCCTACCAGGCATCATGAAACTGTCGCAGTCGTACGGCTTGGGGCGAAGACACTTGCGGGCGCGAAACGCTGTTTCATGTTGTAGCTTCGGGGAGAGCTGCTAGCTTGGAATAATGCATCCAAGCATCTCCCCCAGCTACATCATTTCTTGGCAAGTCTTGGACATTCTGCACACTACATATACCACTGCTACAAGACTCTCGCATCGCCCGTTACTCATGCTTCATCGCTCATTGCTCATCCCGTTTCGTATGACTGCTATCTCGCTCTGTCTCTTCTGGCCGACGGGGCAGCTGTCGACGGATTCTGCTCTTGACTTCTTTCCCGAGAAGCCGCCGACGACCCTGCTAGTGGTCCTGGTACTGGTCGACCCGGTGTATTACTTGACGCCCACGGCGCTCGTAGTGACGGCATTCCCGTGCTCGACTGCATTTGTGGAATTGATACACCGCCGCTGCGGGCCCACGGTGCAGATGTACCACCAATCGCCGGTGGCACGTCTTTGCTCTGCATAGCGGCAGGTTGATGCTGCGCGTGGGTAGTCGGGACGGTCTGAACAGCCTCTGGGTCTCTCTCCCACCGAAAGATGCTTCCGAAAGGGAAGTGCTGTACCACTGGAAATTTCCCCAACACCTCTGCGGCGTACATCTTCAGCATGCCCTTATTAATCTTTCCCCATCCGTCTTTGATCCCACTGATGTCGTAGAGCACGGGCGAGTGTTCCCAAAACGGACCCCTCTTCACATCATAGATGAACTGGATTGCTGAGAAATACATGTTGGTGTCTTTGAAGTCTTTGACCATCGCTTGATTCGTGACAGACGACGGTGAAGGCGCAGAAGGGAGAGAGCCTTCAGTTGGGACAGGTTTTGAAAAGTCATCGTGATCAATGGCCGGTCCTAGTTGTGCTGACCCAAAGATGTATGGCATGAAGCTGTGATCGTCCAGGCCCCAAACGCCGTGTGATCCCGCAGGCTCCAGTGTGTATGTCAATATCAGCTTTCGCACCAGTTCAAGATATCTGCGAGTCCGGTCAGCCGCTGAATCAAGACCGCATGCCTTTAGTACACGTACAATTGAACAACATCAAGTACTATCAGCCTTTCTTCGCCTGTTCTGAATGCACCCAGTTTCCAAAGGCATGCGAGGAAGGCTAAAAAGCTGAGCTCATGCCCTGTACCATAGTCCAGGCGTTGAGCGCTGCCAAAGCTGCCTAGTAGATACGCCTTAAGTTCATCATATATGGACTCGTTGTTGATGTCGGCTGGTAAAACGCCCTCCAGGTGCTCCCTCAACAGCTCCCCAGCATTGTTCTCTGCTAGACGGTACCACGAGCGAAACGCGACATTGCCAAATCTCCTCGGTCCTGTGTCTGGGGGCGCCTGATCGATGAAGTCTGATAGGCTTTCAATGAGTTTTCTCATCTTCACCACGTGCGGCGGAAGAGAAGCTTGACAATCAAGCGTGTATGACTCCGACTTTCCATCCTGGCGTTTCCCCGGAAACATGGATCGATTGAGTTGAAGCAGCCATTTCGTGAGATCACGGTATGCTGTGGAAGCAAAGAAAAAGGTGAGGTCGTCGCCGGCGTTGATCTTCTTCGACGGTATTTGAAATGCGTGATGTTCCGGGTCTTGTAAACGATCCAGCGTCGGCGAAGACTTGGTGTCGGAGGACATGTTGAAGGTCGAGCAGTTTATGGGAGTAGACGCGCCCTGTTGTGTTTGGCAGGAGACGGGACTGACTAAGCACAGAGCACGGAACGGGACGAGCCTCAGCGCCCGGTCACTGTCAAGCGGCCGACGCGCTCTGACTTCACGCGTGCTGTGCATAAGGCAGCGATGGGGAGCAAACAGCAGCGATCTGCGGGACTCGGCGCCTCGCAGCATCTGGAAAAGTTCATGGAAGACTCAACTAGCACAACCTCACATTCAGACAACGGAGTGGAAGGTGACGGCCAAATCCGACTGCCGCTGGACGATCTGCTACAGGAAAGCGGAATTTCGACTGATCCCCCCGAGCCATTCGTCTCTCAGATGGGAGATCACAGCACAATGAGACATTCTACACTTCAACATGCATCTGGTCCGAGAAAGGGAAAATTGAAAAGGCCGAGTTCGCGAGGGCCTGCGCAAGACCCTTCAAAGCGTGCCAAAGGACCAGGGCGAACTCTAGGACGTGTTCAAGCGCGGCCAGATGCATACGAACTTGAAGCGTCACCTGACAAACCGATACTGGAGCCAATAAGACGTCTACAGGGCCACACAGACTTTTCGCCCATTCGGGCCCAGCGCAGAGCACAAGAGACTGCGCAGGAGCATCCCGGAGGTACTCGCTCACGTGCCAAGCCCACCAGATTACAAGCCACAAATGACGAAACGACTTCGCAGCCTGCACAGTCCAGTGCTCAGCACTCTCCTCAAGGTTCGCAAACGCACGAAGGCCTTTTTGTGTCCCCCGAACCGGAGCAGACAGAGTCGGACCAAATTAGGTCTCAGAGGCCCAGTGTATCGGAAAGTCCAGGCCCTGGTGGAGACCAAGATGCAGACAAAATTCATGTCGAAGTACCCGGTGATCACAATACTGCCCAGGTTGAGCATATTGAGCAAGCCGAGAGAACCCAGGACCGTATTGAACCTCCTGTGGAAGCTGGCGCGGAGCGGGCAGCTCGATCCAAGAGAGGAAAGCTGTTCCCTGTGTTGAGCAATGCTCGGATTCAGAAAGTTCGTCAGAGCGAAATGTGGGATCGGTCGAAAGAGGACAACATCGAGGAGGAAGCGCAAGAAACCCCCATTCCAAAGCCACTTCCCTCCAGGAAGATTCAAAAACAGCGGGCACTCGATAGAACGAAACACATCCAGACTAGACCGGCGAGAGGCTCCGAGATCGCACCGGAAGCACCCGTGGACGGACCCGAGCCTTCTGTGCTCGACGCAAGTGAGATGCCAGAACATCAGGCGAGTGACGGCCGACTGCTCGGCCAGATGGCTACAATAAAGATTCTCGTGCGTGCCACTAGGAAGGTTGGAATCTCCATCAAAGACGGAGTGGAGGACATACACAATCCGGTCGCTCTGAGGGATCCCCAGGTGAGAAACATCCTCGAGCTGTGCAGGCGAGCATCTCGGAAGTTCACTCAGCTAGTCAATGATCCCGAGAGCTCACAAACGTCTGATCCACCTGAGGAGCTTGAGTTGGTCGTACGTGAAACACACAAGCTCTGCGGCAATGACAGGAACAACATGCCGAACTTCGAGGATCCTGACACAAGCAGCAACATCTATGCCCATCTGATACCTCGTCTCATTCGCTTACTGAGGCGCATGTCGGAGTGCTATGTAGCCATTGACGAGGGCAAAGTAGCTGCGGAAATCTCGGTCACTTCGGATCATCTGGAGAATCTAATTGGACTGATCGATCTCATCGTGGAGATGGGTGCAGCTGCTAGAAAATACGTCAGGCCTGACAGCTCGTTCGCCATTGTCAATTCAGTCAAGCTTGGGCTGTTGAAACCGTTGAAGAGCGTGAAGGCAATATTTCAAGGCCATTTGCGGCGCGTCGATGAGGAACAACAACGTGCCAGGAGGCGGGCTTTGGACGAGGAAGCAGAGGCGCGACGACAGGTCGACGAGGAAGAGGAGGAAGCGCAGAAAGCCAGAGTCAAAGCACTACGCGGTGAGTGGGAGCGACTGCATGGCGAAAGATGGGGGGCCGAAGGATATGTTTTACCAAAATCAAAGCAAAACCACCTCCGCGTGCCCAAGCCAACGCCCGAAGTGGACCCGAATGGAGAAGAGTTCGAGCGCGTAGTAGGCTTGTTTGGACATAGAGTTGGGCCGCTGCCGGCGCTTGTCGACGAGGCTCGGAGGCAGGCGTGGACGGAGGAGGAGGTGATGGCTCTCTGCTATGGTCTCCGAGCGTACCAAGGGCCTCGAGTGTTCCAGAACATTTTCCGTCAGTTTTGTGGGCGTAAGGGTGTGCTCAACAAATACAATGTCACGCAGATTGTGACGGTGGCGGCGGATATCAAAGAGGACGAAACGAGAAGTCAACTTGAGAGGCAGGGCTTCGTGGAAGATTGGGTCAAAGCGATACCGGTGTGGACCAATCCGCATACTCTACTTGGAAAGGAAAATGTTGATGGCGGCGAGGGAGAGGTGTAATCGATGGTCTTCTGGGATTTGGCGATCTGCGGCGCATAACCCAGGCGCGTCAAATTCGTTTGATCCGTGCAGCCGTTCTCGACTTTGTGAACAAGAGATCACAGATGCTGTCAGCACACCCGTGTCGTGTCGTTGGAGATACGCCACACTCTGTGCCACGGAGTCATCTCGCCAATGAACTTAATGTTATGCTGAGGCTTATGCAGATGCATTATAGTCGCCAATACCTTGATCTCGCACGGGCTCGGGTAGATTTGTGGCTTCGCCTGCGATGATCTCCCGATGATCGATGATCTCAGCGGATCTGCCGTCGGCCAATTGCCGAAGCACCGGGCTTGACCGGGGTGGAGGGGCTGCTCCCGTCGCGCTGATGAGACAGCTGGCGTGGCAAACCTTATAACTACCCATGCGCACAGCACGCGACGGCTGTGTCCGTTCGTTCGTTCAGGCGCAGCACAAGCAGGCAGGCACAGCAGGCATTTTATTTCACTGAGACGAAGAACGAGCACGAAGCGTTGTGGTGCAATCTCAATCTCTGGCTTGCGCACAGACATTCGCTCCGCTCCGCTCCCTTCCGCTCGACTCGCGCTGAATCAGACCCGACTGGCTGTGCTGGTGTCCTCCGCGGCACACCATCTACTTCGACGTCATCGGTATCAGAGCCCTACAGCAATACCGACGTGTCATGTCCCGAATCCTCTACTAATTCCGCTGCCTCCGAGCCGGTCAATCATTCATGCTGCGGTGCCGCCACTGCCATGTCTTGGCTGTCTCATCCCATATAACAAGTAGCGGACCGCAGGGCGTTCATTATTCCAGTTAAGTATTCGCTTTGTCTGCTTGGGTTTCCCTTGTCCACCCATATCTTAATATGAAATTTACTCCACTAACAGCAGCAACATCTGCTGGGCTGCTGCTTACGGCCTCAGGTAATAAGCCATGGTCGACCTGACATGCCACGCACACTCTGCTAATGGTCCCACAGCCAACCCGGTACCCCAGGAACTAGTGGAGGCACTCCTTCGAAGAGCGTCCCCGGCGAACGCACCGCACGGATACACGCCTCAGACCGTCGACTGCCCTCAGTCGGCGCCCACCATTCGAAGCGCGAACAGACTATCTCCAAACGAGACCGCGTGGTTGGAAGTGCGCCGTAATGCCACTGTACAGCCAATGCACGACTGGCTTGGTCGGCTGAACATTTCGGGATTCGACACAAGCGCATACATCAACAATCACAAAAGCAATGCCAGTGCTTTGCCGAACATCGCAATCGCGGCTTCAGGTGGTGGTTACAGAGCCATGTTGAACGGGGCCGGGATTCTCCAGGCATTCGATAGCAGGACGCCGAACAGCACCAACAAGGGTCAATTGGGTGGTTTGCTGCAGGCGTCGACATATCTCGCGGGTCTGTCTGGAGGTAGCTGGCTGGTCGGCTCTCTCTACTCGAACAACTTCACCTCTGTACAAGCCAGCTTGCTCAACAGCAGCGAAGGATCAGTCTGGGAGCTTGGAAATTCCATTTTCGAGGGCCCGCACACTGGCGGCATCCAGCTATTAGACAGCGTTGGCTATTATTCTGCTCTGTTGGACCAGGTCAATGGCAAGGAAGATGCTGGCTTCAACACGACCATTACAGACTACTGGGGCCGAGCATTGTCTTATCAACTTATCAATGCTACGGATGGAGGTCCTTCGTATACGTGGAGTTCCATCGCGGAGCAAGACTGGTTCACTCGAGGCACTGCTCCCCTACCTTTGATTGTGGCAGACAGTCGAGCGCCAGGCGAAGCGGTTGTGTCGACTAACTCTACAATCTTCACTTTTAGTCCCTGGGAATTAGGCTCTGACGACCCGACATTGTATGCTTTTGCTCCACTGAAATACGTTGGTACGAACTTCACCGGCGGCAGGCCCCAGAGCGACCAATGTGTTGTCGGATTCGACAGTGCGAGCTATGTCATGGGGACAAGCAGCTCTCTGTTTAACGCGATTCTCACCACTGTAAACCAGACCCAGACCGATGGAGCATTCTCTTCTGCTTTGCAGCACGCCTTGACCTCGATCCTCGCAGCGATCGGACAAGATGAAGAAGATATCGCCGACTGGGTCAATCCCTTTTACGGATACAACAACGACACAAACCGCAACTCCGTCGACGAAACATTGACTCTAGTAGACGGAGGCGAAGACGGGCAGAACATTCCTCTGCACCCCTTGATTCAACCAGAGCGTCACGTAGACGTGATCTTCGCCATCGACTCCTCTGCAGACACCAACACCACCTGGCCCACCAACACTTCCGCCCAAAACTGGCCCGACGGCATCTCAATGGTGAGCACCTACGAACGCAGCCTATCCGACATTGGCAACGGGACCGCTTTCCCTGCCGTCCCGGATATCAACACTTTCCTGAACCTCGGTCTCAATAACCGACCTACCTTCTTTGGCTGCGACGCCGGCAACATCTCCGGCCCGGCGCCTCTGGTCATCTACCTCCCCAACGCCCCCTACAATTACTACGGCAACCAGAGCACCTACAAATTGTCGTACAACGACACGGAGCGCGACGCCATCGTTCTGAACGCGTACAACGGCGCCACGCAGGGCAACGGCACCCTCGACGCCGAATGGCCGGCCTGTGTAGGCTGTGCGGTCCTCAGTCGCAGTCTGAACCGCACGGGCACGGAAGTGCCTCAGATTTGCAATCGGTGTTTTTCGAAGTATTGTTGGGACGGAACCGTCAATAGCACCGCGCCGGCATCTTACAGGCCTCCGTTCAAGCTTGCCGGGGACGTGGTCAAGGTGACGACGAGTGGTGCGGCGGGCAGATCTTCTGGGTCTGCCGTGACGCTGGCGATTGTGAGTGCTCTGGGAGCAGCGGCGTGTGCGATGCTTTGATGATAAGATGACGTCTTTGATATCACTTTTTTTAAGATTTTTTCCCGTTGTTTGTATAGATTTTGAGATTTTTTTTGGCATTTAGCGTTTGCGATGGATAGAGCAAGTTTGACGAGGCAGGCTGGCAGGCAGGCAGGCAGGAGGGCATGCTTGTATCATGAGGGTATGATTCCGACAATGAAATTCTTGTATATGCTCTTCTTCCTTCTTCATCCGAGACGAAAAAGATCACGGCCTCGCGACAAAACTCCACGAACCCCCTACCCAGAAACTCCAACAAATCACCTCTTCATCGGAAACACAATGGAAGAGCCAAGTGATTCAAATCCACCTTTCTCTTCTCACGCTGCCGATGAAACACGGACCGACCTTTTCTCGGGGCGGTAACATCATCATCATGCACAATTACTACTACAACGAAACTTTCCCCCCCAGACGGCGGTCCCTTCGAAACAAGGGGTTAGGTTTCATCATCTTGTACTCCAGACATTACAGTAGATAGGCTCATATCACATAGCACATAGCACATAGCACATTGAGCTTCTCTTCCTCTCCTAAAACTTACTTACAGCTTTTGCAACCCAACACTCACACTCTGATCGATCGCAACCGCCACCCATCGCCTCCGCGAATCGATCGGGATTCAAGAGGCATAGAACGCGCTGTTCAAGGTACGCATTCTTTCATTCGTCACCCACCTGCGCATTTGCGATGATGATTCGTGTTATTACATTCATTCGCAAAAAACAAAGTTTCAATCCCAGATGAACATCACCTTTGATTAGAAATCACGCCTCTTTTGGTCTGAACACCGCAAGAAGGATAAATATTGCCATGGCTGGGAAATCTCACGAGCTCCGAAATGCTAACTTGTGAGGGACGGGTCTCCATAATAAGGCAAGGGCGTACATACATGCGGGATCCTGGGGATTGGACTTTGAAAAATCTCCCGACAGAGATGTTCTATACCTATACAGTCCACACAATCAGCCTTCGATCGAATCCGCCACTCGCCAAGATTTCTTTTTCCTCTCCGTCGTCGTCATGGACTGTTCCTGCCCACAGGCAACGCACTTTACTGCCCGGCTCATGGCCCTGAAGCAAGGTCGATACAACTTTGCCAGTACTGGCTTCGATGCCCCTGACAGCACCGTCGTCTCCGTTGACCCAGACGCCGCTCCCGTTGGGTCGCCACGCGATGGCTGGCGTCGAATACGCCGTCTGAGGCGCCATCGTCGTGCAATGAATCTGGATCGCAGCGGCTTCCCGATCAGCGATCGCGAGCGCAGCTCGAGCCTGAGATGCCTGGGTCTCAGCCGCAGGACCATCTCCGTCGAGCGATGATGATCGCAGCGCTCCTGGAGGCGGCGGGACAGCTCGGGCTTCCCATGGTGGGAACAGCAGTCGGACTATCAGCAATTTCATGTGCGGGACTGACGACGTGCCGACTGCTACCAAGCTTGGATCCGTAGGGCAGAGTTGGAGCGAGGAAGGCGTGAACGCGACCCATGCATTGGAATGTGGCGCCAGGTTTTGCTTGCCCAACAGGCGTGGCTCGGGCTCTACTGTGTAGTAGAAGATGAAGCTACTGTCAGTCCGGCTGACCAGCAGTACAGGTTTGCCATGCTCCGGGTGTCGCAGGAAGATCATTGCTTCTGGCTTGGTGGCCAGAGGAATAGTTGCTACGGGCTCGCCAATAGTGGGTCCTGTGGTGTCAATCTTAGGCCTGTAGAGCAATATCTTGGAGTCCCACCCAGCTGTGGCGATAATAGTTCCGTCGCTGGCGTCCACGAAAGCCGCGACCTTGACCACGTACTTGGAGTGATCACGACGCTTCTCGAGTACTTTGCCTTGCATATCGCTAAGTTGTAGTTGCCCAGACATGGAAGTGGTGAGTAGATGACCATCGCCCAAACCAGTCACAGACAGTATGGGCGAGTCATGAAGCCCAGAAAAGGAGGTCCGAAGATCTCGAGATCGAGCATCGAGCAAGTGCAGTCGACGATCAGCGGTAGAGACTAGAAGGATCGGCTCTGGTGCCGACTCGGTGCCCGCTAAATGCTCCAATTGAGCAGAAAGAATGTTTGAGGAAGAAGGCAGAACATTGATTTCGTTGGCCGTAGAGGGAGCTTCATCCATCAGCAAAACTCCAAGTCTCCATCGTCACCTTGATCTGTGGCATACCAGATTTCGTCCATCCCGAATTGGCGTCTTCAACGCCCAATTTCTCGAATCTCACAGACACGTCAAACGTCTTCTTTTCCTCAAGTAGAGTCTCGATGGTCAGATCGCCTTTGAACACATCTCCTACGTCTGGTGGTAGGCCGGCTTCATTGACGAAGGAATCGTAAGTCTAGCACGCTCTTTAGTCAGAAGTCAGTATGGGCATGTAGGCTGGAGGGGAAATGTGCACCTCTGTATAGTTGTTTGCTTTGAGATATCTCGCCACGATGACGGCTGGCGAGTCTGTCGCCGGCATGATGGGCTCTGAGGTGCCCGAGAGTCCCTTTGGTGGAGTGTGAAAGAGATTGGATTGAATTAAATCTATATCTAGATCTGTCAAGTCTGCAACAATGGATGTCGATGTTCTCGTTGGTATGAAAGCAAGAGGAGAAAGTCGTTGACATGTGACCGTCCCAGGAGTTCTGGGAGCCAGGGCTGCGGAGCGACTTCTTTGAGAATCCCGACTGCTTCTTCTTCGTCTTCTTCTTCTTCTTCTTCTTCTTCCAATTCTTCTTCCACTTCTTCTTCCACTTCTTCTTAAATGCGTCAGTGGTCATCAAATCAGCCGGACTGTAGGACGAAGCACCCGTGACTATTATTCGCAAGTGGCCGCGCTCTTCTCAGGCGTATCTTGGGTAGCGCATTGGGCTAGACGAACGCCTGTATCGCCCGAGGAATATATGATCAAAAGAGCTGGCTTTTCGCTCTACATCAACACAGGACCAACATGTCTGCAAGTCTGCCGAAGAATTCGTAAGTTCTCTACTCCATAGTTCTGGAAAGGTCTTTTGCGTGCCATCACTCACACGATCCAGATACTGGAATCGTTCAGGACTCGCTTCTACAGCCAATCAGCGGCTCTCTGTCCAAATTTGGTATAGCGTATCCTCCTTGACTTGAGACGTCCTCTTTCTTGTGGGAACATCAAACACGGACATTAATGCGCACCACCACACGAGTATGCGTTATAGCAGAGCGATTTCCTCCTTGCTCCACAGACGTTCCAATGTGGATTGGAACCAAACCCCTGACTTCTTTCGTTTCACTCGAGGTCGATTTGTTAGTCAAGAAGAAGAGCAATTGGCACAACGGCATGCCGTATTTGACATGAATCAACTCTGCACGATTGCCGGGGCGACCGTTGGGAAACAATGCATCAACGTGGAAAAGTTCGCAGACGGGCTATACAACAAAGCTTTCCTCATGACAATGGACGACCAACAAGAAGTTGTAGCCAAGGTTCCAAATCCCAATGCCGACATCCCGCGTTTGACTACTGCAAGCGAGGTAGCAACTATGGACTTCGTGCGTATCTTCGTTCTACCGTCCTGTACTCCAACGAGCTAACGGATCTGAGATGCGCAACACCCTGAACACCCCAGCACCCCGAGTTCTTGCTTGGAACTCCAGTTGCATGAATCCCGTGCGGGCCGAATACATCATCATGGAGAAGGCTCAAGGCGTACAGTTAGCAAGCGTCTTGCCTACCATGAGCGCTGAGCAGAAAGGACAGGTGATAAGAGCGATTGCGAGATACCAGCGTGAATGGCTCAAAGTCACGTTCCACAAGATTGGCAGCTTATATTACGCAAAAGACCTTCCGACTCCTGATCAGACCAAGACTTGCTACTCAGATACCTTGGGCAATCCTGTTTGGCAGTCAGAATTCGCTTTGGGGCCAATCTTGGACAGAGAATGGATAGACTACGGATGGGGGAACATTGACGGCGACCGCGGACCTTGTAAGGACGAAAGCACGCTTCGTGTGATCGGTTACTGATTGTGCTCTAGGGACGACCGCGCTTGACTACCGTCGAGCTGTCTTGCAGCGAGACAAAGAAGCGATACGAAGGCTCGAGAAACTGCCAACGCCGCTGTCTATGCTCTGTGGCCCGTCATTATATCAGCCCACAAAGGAGAAGAAGCTGTCGGCATGTGAAGCCGCGCTCAAAGCCTTGCCCCGGGTCTTGCCCAACGAGCCCTGGGCATCAGGGTTCCATCTATGGCACGACGACCTACACGAAGAAAACATTTATGTCGACGCCAATGACCCTACCGTGATTACGTCAATCATCGACTGGCAATCGACGAGTATCACACCACTATTTGACCACGCCGTGGTTCCAGGGTTCTTGCAGTATGATGCTCTCGCTGCTCAGGGTCATGACCCGCCTGCGACTCCGCACCTGCGAGATGATCTGGCCCCAGACGAGAAATCTACAGCATTGAAACAGTACGAAGAGCAAGTCCTATCTTCTGGTTACAAACACCTGCTCAAGAACAACATCCCATTAGCCTTCGATGCTCTGATGTTCGAAGGATCCTCATCGTCCGCCGTCCTCAATTCCGCCCGAAATCTGTTGGAAGTGGGAGAAGCATATTGCTTAGGCTCCATCGCAGCACTCGACGACTGCCCGGTGCAGTTCTCGGAGTCGGAACTGGCAGAGCTACAGCGGGACGCCGAAAAGACAGAAGAGAGCATAAACGCTATGAATGTTATCAAGGAAGCTCTGGGGCCATTATTTCCGGAAAGGGGAATCGTTCGACCGGATCAATATTCTGATGCCAAGGCAGCGTTGCGTCGAATACAGGCTCAAGTCGTTGAGCAGTTCTCTGCCAATGCAGATGACCGGAAACGGTGGCAAGAGACTTGGCCTTTCGATTCATGATGAGCCGCTATAGACGGTCGGAATCTCTAGTAGATATTATGAGAATAGACATGGATTGAGCAAGGAAATATCCATTTACACCGCTAACGGCGGGTCTATCATTCGAGCTTTCAAAGGCGATCGTGTCTGCGGATACCGGGTATGTCCAAAAAGGCGTCCCGGCTCGTAGAGCTTGGTCGCCCAGTGTACAATTCGCATATCAGATGCTGAAGACATAGACTACTACATGGAAGCATTGCCTACGAATTAGGGAGGCAGCCTTTGCCATGCGAGGCATAGGTAGTGTTCACGTCCCAGAGCTTTCACTACAACACAAACTTCCTACTCGCTTCGAGGTTTGAACAACGCGCGTACATTCGGGGACACTTTCGCGGTCTCAAGGTAGACTCATCATACGACTCGAGAGATATTTGGAATATCACATACTATGGATAAGAAAACGATTTTGGCCGTGCAGCGACTCCTAACGGATATATTGTGTCTTCCCTGCCCATCGAGCACATACGGCCACAGGCGAATGAGAACTCGGAACCCCGTCCGCTCTTCCAAAGATAACCATTCGACCGCGAGATTAGTATTGACGTGGGTGACCAGTCGAGAATCCCTCGTGCTGTATGTTTTTGTTTCGCTGCCGGGACCAGAAAATTTTTTACGTTGATGCCGAAGATGGGCCTTTGTCGGCGGGAATATTATTTTCCCGAGCACGATTTTGAGCTTGAGATTGGATTCTGTAGGTTCTGCATAGGTAAATACGATGGGCTTTGGCTGCTGTTGTCAAGGGTCCTGGAATCAGATGCTTTCGTTAAGCTTAGCTTGATAGACCAGATCTACTTACCATATTTCGATCCAAGCTTGGCTCTTCAGAACAAATACATGTTTGTAAGGGTATGCCCTTCTACGTGATTCAAAGCACCTTGTAGGGACCCTCTAATAGGGAGCATCTCGATCTCGGTAGAGATGGTGTAGTTAGTCTTTATGACGACTTTTAGTCCTCTTATATTATCCTACTCGGCTTCCTCTTCGAGATTGTAAACGAGTATATAGGCCATGTGAATATCACGATGGAACGCATCCTGTACCCATGGCAGACTCTCGAAATCTCTAAGGGGTCTTGCACTATGTGGCTTGCGTCTTGTAGACACACGAACAATCTACAGCAACAATAGCACGATTAGTAAGATTTTTCAATTGCTAATAAGCCGGCTCTCAACTCCTTCTTTGTCTTTGAAGTCAAGCTAATGGACAACATTCGCTCCGGTGTCGAGAATGCTCTAGACCATCGGCGGCAATGAGAGCACTGCCACGACATGGCCACGGCCGCCTTCGTCACGGAGGCGCAGATTCTCTTAAAAGCCCGTAGAATCAAGATCGTTGACTGTTAAGCTGTAGCCCTGTCCAGTGAACAGACAGTACGCTACTCTACCAGTCTACTCGCCGACATCTACTTCGCGGACAGGATCGATATCATGGATCACAGAAAGTCTTCCATCCGCAGAAAGGCAAATGTCTTTCCCAACGCATTCCGGAGCAACTTCCGCAGGCATCTCGAGAGTTCATCCGTCGTGCCATTCCAGCTAGGAAAAGGAGTGAAGTCGACGATTGTGCTACTAGCGAACAGCCTCAGATCAAATCTACCGTCAACCTCTGCGGGCATATAAGTTCACTAGATCATGGCGAGCATGTTGGAAAGGATCACCGATGTTTCGAACCTCGTACGTTTGGCGAGCGCCCAAGGGGGGGGGGTGATTGAGGAAGAGAAGAAGTGAGAGCCAGCGTTGTTATATGATGAAGTGAGACCGTGCATGTGTCGACACACCCTTCATGTTGTATATTACCTCCAACAGGCACCTCACGTGCAGAGGTAGCGTTATAGTTTGGCCGAACATTGCCTACCTTAGGGCAAAGTTCGGCCTTGTCTGATCCTCCGTCGCCGCCTTCGTCATACGGAGACGGCAGCGAAGAGATGACGGGAACGTCCAGAACTCGTCGAACGAAGCCCGAGGTTCATGATGATGAAGCGTCGGGAAAGGTGTGGTGGATGTTGATATGTGGAGCAATTTTTGAGTGGAAGGTACACCTGCAGTGAGGAGGAGTGAGGTGTCCAGAAGATTTGGCTTCCGGTTCCTTCCGCCGACTTCTGCCTGACGACGACACGTCTTTCTTTCTTCCTCAGACGTCTTTCACGTTCTTCGGGGGAATACCAGCCATCAAGCCGTCGTAAGAGCTGCACACGGGAGGTCAATCTATCAGACGCTGCTGTTCTCGGCACGAGGAAGATCCCGACGAACGCGCGGTCGGGGGGCGACGCCGTGTAACGCAAACGAACAACAGCTTTGTTCGGAATGTCTGAGAACTCCACAGACACGAAAATGCTTGTGTATATTTCCTCGCCAAAAAGGGGCGTGGCATCCTCTTGCTCCGACGAGGACTGGTTGAGAGAGACGAGATTTAGAAAGAAAGAGTCAGACTTCGGTGGCAATGCGAGATTCCATTGACGACGGTTTGACGTCGCACAAAGCTATCAACATGAAAATGACCGGCGAGCATTAAAAACATCTATCTGCGTCCTTATCCCCGTGTTCTTACCCCTTCTTCTTCTTCTTCCTCCTCCTCCTCAGCAGCCTCCTCCTCCTCACACCCCTCCCTTTTCTACTGATTCAAGTCACTGGGCGACCAAGTGGGAGCGAGTGTTGCGTTGACGTCGACAGGACTCCGCGAGGAATGATCGTAGTACTCTGAAAGGGCGCCGAGGTCAGTGGCTGCCGCCATGTCACCGAGAGCATCGTCGAAATGGCTACCAGCCAGCGCACCACCTTGTCCGCCCGATGCAGCAGCGGCAGCCTCCATGGCAGCTTCCAACGAAGGGTCGATCGCGGCCTGCGGCTGTGACGCTTGCTGCAGATACTGTTGGTGCTCGAACATCTGAGAGCCCGGTGTTGGCGTCGGAGCCGATGGAATGGATTGGTACGCTTGCTGTGGGTACTGCGCCTGGTATTGAGAATAGATGGGCTGACCATACTGCTGCTGGTAGTGCTGCATGGGGGTGCTGGTGCGAGAGCTGGAGAAGATGTCTTCGCCCGAGGCCTGGCCACCAGGCAAACCGAATCCACCAAGCGACTGCTGGCCATTGACGGTGGCGGGAGTCGAAGCACGTCCGCCGTGCATCTCGGGCTGCATGTATTGATACTGCTGGTGATGCATGCCACTCGCGAGGTACTGATTGGTCTGTGGATTGTACGGCAGCCCGTTGGGGTCGTAGGCAACATTCGAAGGGAGAGGCCGACCGGGATTGGCGTAATGATACTGAGACTGCTCATATCCGCTGAGTTGGTGGCCGTAATATGGATGCGACTCGAAGCCGACGGTACCGTTGAGGTACGCAGCCTCCCGGGGATCTTGTCTTCGCTGTCGCACGTTTCTGCCGGCCCGGTACTCTCCATCTGGATCGCCGTCCAGGTCGCTCGGCTCTCCTTCGTCATCAGAGAACTGTCCCTTCCGCCTCTTGTTGCTCGACTTGCTGGGCGAGAACTTGTAGGTCGGGTGGGCTTCTTGATGATGCTGGCGCTCGGTCTTGGCCCAATCGTCAAATCGGTTGCGAACCTCATCCGGCTCCATCGGCCAGCTCTCTCCAGTCACCGAAGAGATGATCTGATGGTTGTTCTGCGAGCACCACTGCTTGGTTCTGTCCTTGTAGGCCGAGCGATACAGCATGAAAGAGTTCATGGGGCGAGTGACGTATTTCTTGTCCTCCATCTCTTTGATTCTCTCCTCGACTGGCCGGTTGACATACGCCTCGATATCTCTCAGAGGAATCGACATGTCCTTGGTCAAGACAGACAGCGGCGCAGTGAGCTTCGGCGTCTTGGATCTGTCCAGCTTGCTTTTCTTTTCCCTCTTGGATCGGGGCGCCGGGGATTTGGAGACTCTGGACTTGTTGGTGCCCAGCGGAGAATCGGTCCGGCGCGTGGAGCGTCCGCTTCTGGTACGGACACCTTCGCTCGCGGTATTGGACCGTGGTGTCGGCGGATTGTGTACATAGGACTGCTCTTCCTGGTACACTGGTGCATAATCGCCCTGTTCGATATGGTCAGCGTCGGGGCTCCATGAGATGGACAAGGACCACCCACGTAAATGCCCAGGCCTTCGGCATCTTCATGGTATGCTGGAAAATGCTCCGCGGATGTTTCAGCATTGTGTTGAGCGACTGCGTCAAGGCCATAGTCGTCTTCGGGTGACGGGCCCTGATGAACAATGGTCGTTGAAGTCATTGTTGTCGGACCGGATGGATACTCTCGGATCGTGAGACCGGAGATGGAAAGGCTTCCGAGCAGGAAGGCGAACAGTGGCTTTCAAGAAGCTCAATGACGGTCTTCTGCATGTCTTGTAAGCATGGGTTTCCATTGCCATGGTCGCGTCCGACAGTTTGTCTTGCGCGCGTACGTGCATGAACGCCGCGCGAAGTGGAAAGGAGGCAATACCTTGTGCAACTATCCGCCGCTGATGCACTTTGTCCGCGTCTATCGGCAGCCGGATCGCTGTTCTTTGCTGCAGACACGCGGTCAAACACGCCTTGTTCGGCGTGTTGAGCACTGGGGATTGATTGATGTCTCTTTGGGAGTCGTCGTTGTCAGCCGAGATGCTTTGTCTTGGGGAGGGCCAAAGAGAACGATGGGCAAGCGGAGACAGAAAGGACGTGAAGAAGGAGTCACACAAGATCCTTTGTGTAAGTAGGCAAGTAAGATACTTGTAGCAATGCGGCCTTGCTGACTGATTCGAGGAAGGGAATTCTGTCTGCTGAAGACGGACGACGTGCACCGCATCCGTAAGATGTCTTGAGCCCAGGCCCGGGGAGTCTCAGTCGGCCGTTTTCGGAAGTAGACCACATGCGGAGCGTGGTCGTCGCGGCTGCTATGAGCATGGCGATGTATACACTGTGAGATATAGGCTTTGGCCCCGCGCGCAGCGCTCATGGTGATGGAGGACTCTGGCGCCTCTAGAGATCCATAATTTCCCAAACGGACATCATGCTCACATAGCCTGGAGACACAAGCCGATCAGCGCCACCAGGCTCCCGTGTGGGACTGAACTAGGAGCCTGATGCTGGCACGCCCACTGCTCTGCACGCAACGATGGCGCTTGGAAGGCATCGAGCATGTGCCTGGCGATCCCAAGTCCCACTAGCTCGCCGTAGGAGTAGGAGGAGGTTGACGTGCAGTAGTCATATGAACTGCAAAGCTTGATGGGCAGGGATACCAATGTGATCTGGGGGACTGCTGTTGACCTCTTGCGTTGGCCGATACTGTTTGTTACACAATCGCTCCATGGCTGCATTCCTCACGCTAACCCGGCCCTCTGAAACCGACCTTTGGATGGGCCCCCCCCCCCCATCACACACTGGACGAATGCGGACTAACGATGGCAAGTACCTGCGTACCGTATGCGAACGCAGCGTGACCTGGGCACCACCCGCCGGATGGCCGCATGTTCGACCCAACGGCTGGGCGCTCGGGGTGTTCCTGGCGTACGAGCCCGCACATGCTGTTGCCGACGCCAAACGAGCATCAGGACGACCGCTAGTACCTTACGAAGTGATCGTGCGCGTGCAGCGCTTCAAGGACTGCTTGTGTGCTCATGGTGGGCGTGGGCGTGGGCGTGCTCTAGCGCCCGCGAGCTGTACCTGCAGGCTGGCCCAACGGCTAGTCACGGCAGGACTTGCAACAGCTTGCACCTCCCCGTCTTGCCCGTCCCTGTGTGCGGCGCGCAGTCCATCATTAGGGGAATGAAGACTTCACTTCCCTTCACACTTCGGCCTCCTGCGCGCCGGCATGCAGCCTTCTGATTGCAAGCAGGGCAGTTCGGTTGGGACCGAAGCATCCATCCACATCCACAGTGCATCCACCCATCTTGCGTGCCAGCCGGAATGAGCTAACCTCATGCGCGAAGCCTTGTGCCACCCACCGACGTCTCAGATTCCAAGGGGTTGCACGCTCCGCTCCATCATCAACGGATATGGCTTCGGATGCCGCGTAGAGTTACTGCGCGCACTCACCATCAGTACAGGCGAAATGATTCGCTACCAAGCATCGAAAATTCATCCAACACCTGTGCACCACATCGGACATTAATCGGACTGGTTGCGTGCAGCCACAGTAGGCCTGAGTGGTATGGCTCCGCTCCCGTGCCTCACGGGCAGCTACAGTGACATGCGCCTCCTCCAACGTCCATGTTGTAACGCAGGGCTGACCCCACAGCAATTCGTCTGGTAGCCCGAAAGCTTCGGGCCCAGAAATGTCGTGGACGCCGTCCTCTGCGAGGTGGGCAGGCATCGCAGCTCGACGCAATTCAGCTGACCACAGCCGGCGATTCGACCCGCGCGTCACAAGAGGAAAAACTTCCGGACGAGCTCTCAGGACATAAGGTTAACGGCAGCACATGCTCTGCGCGTGTGGCGGCCGCCCCGAAACTTTGCGCTTGTGAAATGCCTCCACGTCGTATGCTACGCATTGCACAAGCTGCGGTCGGTGTGTGTGTGTGTGTGTGTGTGGAGCACTTCATTAGAGTGATCATAGACGGTAAGCGTATGCTTCGCGGTCGCTCACTGCGTCCGGTCAGGCTGTCTATCGAAATGGAACGGTGCAGGATGTCGTTGGAGTTGTAGTGAGAACACGAGATATTAGCGATCAAGACATTGGCTTTTAGTCCTGCATCTGCGCGTCCTCGTCCCCGTCCTCCTCGTCCTCGATTCCGTCCTCGTCAATCCCCTCCCACTCATCCTCCCACTCGTCTCCGCCCTCGGCTTGATCTTCTTCCGGGCCCAGTACCGTGTCCATGTTAGCAACAAGTTCCTTAGCATGATCGTACAGCCGGTCGTCCTCGTAATCAAGCAGCTCGTAGAGCTTGAGGGACTGCTTGAGCCACCGACGGCTACCTTTCAAGGCGCGCTCGACTTGCTCTTGATTCGCTGACGGATGGTCACTCGCACTGATGTCCATAGCTGACTCGTCGGTGGCATCGGGGTTTGCTTTGTTGTGCTCTGCGACCAAGTGCTGGCACCAGCCCCCAAGGTACCACGCCTCAACACTCTGATCGTCTTCCTGGATCAGCCGATGAAGAACTTCCATCGCGTCGCCCTCCAGCTGTGCTTCCATAAGCAGTCGTGAGAGCGAAATCTTCGTGGCAAAGTCCGGCACAGCAGGGTCTTCAGGCTCCAGCTCGATCCAGCTCTCCAAAGATCGCTTCAGCGCCGATTGGGCATCCTCTATCCGCTGCTGTGATAATCGCACAGACGCCAGGGTCTGCAACACTTCGGGGCTAGTCTCATCCTCGATGGCCATCGCTTCCGTGATCAGGTTCTCACAGCGAGCTTCGGCCTCGTCTTCCCACGACAAGTCCGTCATATACACCTCCACAATACCGCAGAGTGCATTAGCAAGCTTGCGTTTCTTCTCCACCCGCATCAGAAGCAATTCTTCCTCAGTCAAGTCCGATGTCTGCCCATTCTCAAGCGCAGCGATCTCGTGCTGAAGGGCCTTGGCACCCTTCTCGAACCACTCCACGCTCTGCTTGCCGCCCTCCTCACACAGCTGTGCAAGCCAGAGGAACTTCTCGGCGCCGCCACCGAGTGCCTCTGGCACCTTGCCCTCGGGGTCGAGTTGCACGGCCTTTTCAAAGTAACCACGGGCCGAGTCTGTTGCGCCGAGTTCCATACTGATTTCTCCCAAGAGGATTGCAGCCGGCAGCGCGTCCTTGACTGCGCGATCTTGCACTTGTGACCATAGCTGCTTGGCAAACTTGAGTGCTTCTTCGGGCTGAGACTGTTCGACCAGCTCCACGGCAGTCGCGTAGAGTTGGTCAGGCCTCAGTTTGGCCTGTCCATTGGCGGCGGTCCTGTTCATCTCCTTTCCCTTTTGCCCCGATTTGGTTTTCGTCTTCGCCATAGCAATGCGCTCTTCCGATTAGATCGCGATGACGCGAGAGTTGTTGTGTCGTGATCTTCGTGCAATGGTACATGAAAAAGTACAAAATTTTGAACCATTCTGCTCTACATTCTCAGATATTTCAGACTCGGCGTAAAGTTCATACCGGAGCGGGTCATCTTTTAACCGAGGTCGGTTTCCGACTGCAGTCAACAACATAGATGCTCTCACCCCCACTTCATTCGCAATTGCTTTACAATGGGTCGGGAAGAGCAGAAAGAGGAGCGTGAAGTGCTCGATTCCATTTTCCCAGAGGAAATTCAGGATGTCTCAGACACAGAGTACCGGATATCAATAAAACTGGAGCCTCCAAAGGAGTCGGAGGACGAGAGCGAAGACCCAACGATCATCCTGAACGTTCGATATCCGGAGGCATACCCAGATGTCGCACCGATGTTAGACATTACCCAACCACCCAACGCGCCCAAGCATCAACATCTCGACATCCAGGGAGACAAGGCACAGTTGCTGGAAGCTTTGCAACCTACGATCGAGGAAAGCATGGGCATGGCAATGGTGTTCACGCTCGTCAGCACGCTCAAAGATTCGGCAGAGCTTCTCATGAGCGAGCGGCAGCAAGCAATACAGGCACAGAAAGACTCCGAGGCGGCAAAGGCGGAAGAAGAGGAGAACAAGAAGTTCGAGGGAGAGAAGGTGACGCGCGAGACCTTCCTAGCCTGGCGAGAGAAATTTCGGCGAGAGATGCAAGAGGAAGCGGCGCGGAAGCAGGCTGAAGAAGAGGCAGAAGACAAGAAGAAACGCGGCGGGAAGGCGGAGGAGAAGAAGTTGACCGGGAAGCAGCTCTGGGTGCAGGGCATCGCTGGAAAGACTGCGGATGAAGATGAGGAGGGAGAAGACGCAGTGGAGGGCATTCGGGAGCTGAAGGTCGAAGGCTGAAGGTCCTCCACGCCAATGCACCCAGGTGCAAGTGAACACGTCCGTCTGGTCCCTAGAATTGGCCAAATTCAAGCTCACATCCCGCGACAAGACGAGCGATGCTCTGCAAAACGTATGGCGAACGTCTCCTGAGATTCTCTAGCATGTTCAAGGCCCAATGCCAGTTCGGAAGGAAGGACTGCGCCGCGAGCTGGGGCGAGAAACTACCTAAGGTAGGCCTAAGTGCGAGTGGGGCGTCGTGAAATGTGGGAGACAAGTTCGGTCGGAGGCGTGATGTGCCTGCAAAAAGGTTTCAAATCGTTCTGTCAAGCGACTTGGAAATCATGCGGATACCTTCGATAGCAAGCCACCATCCGCATTCCGCTTCACTCCCTTTAGACTTTGTTAGTGAGTGAATGGAGCCTGGAGTCACGTGGTGACGCCTTCTATACGTGGGGACGGCTTGCCACTTCCGAAAGCTACTTGCCGGTTCCATAACACGGTGCGCGTCGCGCCTTCTTCCTGCAGTTTCGCGCACTTCATCTCATTTCTCCTTCAACTCGTGCACAACGACATTTCCGCCCTCGCATTGTCCGTCTGACGCGTCAACATCATCATGGAGGAGGACGGGGATGTTCGCGGTCCGCTGTTCGAGCACATCGTCTTCACCATCATTCCCGGCGACGAGCTGGACGAAGCGCTTGCACGCGACATCGTGTCCGCCCTCACCGCCAGCGGAGGCGAATACCAGCCTCTACGGGAAAGCGACAGCCACATCGAGGACATCGAGTCTCTGACGCACATTGTGTCCACCCACATCGACTTTCCCCAGTACAACCGCGCCCTCGAGCTGGGAACCTTCGTCGTGAAGCCGCAATGGGTCTTCCAGAGCATGAGGAGGAGGAAGCTGGCGTTCACTCGACAGTACAGCCCGGACCCGAGCCAATTCTTCCACGACGTGATCGTCACCACCGCAGACCTACCCGACAACGATGCAGAAGCCATCATAGGCGGCGTCGTGGCGCTGGGAGGCCAGTTCTCCCCCAGAATGAGCAAGCTTGTGACGCACATTGTCACCAACAGCATGGACCACCCGAGAGTGGAACTGGCCAATCGAGCAGATCCGTCCTGCAAGATCGTACTGCCGCACTGGTTCCAGGCGTGTTTCTTATTGGGCAAGAAGATCAATGAGAAGCCGTACATGTTGCCGGATCCAGAGATTTTGCGCCGAGACAACAAGTCCGCGGTGCGTGCACTTGCTTCGCCTCACATTGATGGTGCCACCACTGCGTCGCCTTCGAAAGAGCCTTTTCCATCTCCTCCACCGAGTCCCTCATATCTGCGAAAGACGCTGAACGCCTTGAAGGGACGAAAGTTGTTCCTTGCTGCCGACCTTCCTTTGTCCAACGATCTCACTCAGGTGCTCACAAAGCTGATTACGCAGAGCGAAGGACTGATCGTCCGCAACGTGGACGACGCGGACATATACATCGGTCACTGGCGCGATGGACAAGATTATGTGGCTGCATCTCAGGCCGGCAAGGAAGTTGCGAATCTAACATGGCTGTACCATGTCATCAACCGGAACACGTACACGAGTCCACTGAGGAGAGTCTTTCATTACCCTCTACCTCGTGAGGGCGTCCGTGGCTTCGAAAATCTGAAGATAAGCCTCTCCAATTATTCGGGAGAATCTCGAACCTATGTTGAGAACCTGATCCGCGCCTGCGGGGCAGAGTATACGAAAACCATGAAGCAGGACAATACTCACTTGATCACGGCTCACAAGAGTGGCGAGAAATGCGAAGCCGCCGAAGAGTGGAATATCAACGTTGTCAATCATCTGTGGCTTGAAGAAAGCTATGCAAAGTGCGCTGTCCTGAGCCCGACAAATAGGAAATACACCACATTCCCCGCCAGAACCAACCTCGGCGAGGTGACTGGCCAGACAAGTCTGGACATGAAAAGCGTCGAGCGCTACTATTTTCCGAGGCCTCGCTCTCCGCAGAAGCCAGCGTCTATCCAGAAGCCAACAGCTAAGAACAAGACGCCGGTCTCCGCCAAAACGCCGCTTAGATCTCCCACTTTTGAAGCAGTCGAGACCGACGGTCCTCAGGCAGCGGACAATGACGGAATGGAAGTAGATGCGGAGACGGCACCATCGACCGCCAAGAGGCCGCGAGGCAGACCTCCAAAATCAGCTATTGAAACTCCCCGTCTTGTTTCCGAAGAAAAGGAGAACGACTCGCCTCTTCCTCCGAGCACTGGACGTGCAGCGAAGAACAAGGCACTGGACAACATTCACGGCTCAGCTGCGGACATTGCTCTGTACCAGAGAGAAAGCAAGCGGCCGGGTGGCGTTGTCCACGGCGGCCGCTTTCCACGTGCGCAAGAATCATCGCCAGCGCCGCAGCGAAAGAAGCGAGCTAGCGACGAGTACGATCCGACTGGAATCGGTAGCGACCTCAGTGACGGAGAGACGCAGGATCCTCGTGCTAAGCAAGCGAAGAAGGCAAAGACGGCGACAGGGCAGACACTACCGCCAGTGGAGTACAAGATGATGGTGACGGGAGATGAACGCTGGAATAACAATGCAAGAAAGGAGTCTGCAGATAAGATACTCCTGCGAAGCATCGGAGTCCAGCTGATTCAAGATCCAAAGGCAGTGGAGATACTTGTTGCACCGAAGATCCTGCGCACCAAGAAATTCGTATGTGCGTTGGCCTCAGCGCCGCTTGTTGTCCACACGTCCTTTCTGGATACTGCACTGAGCAAGAAGAAATTGATGCAGAACCCTCCGATGCTCAAAGACAAGGATGGAGAAGAGCGTCTTGGCTTCAAGCTTGCGGACGCTATCCAGTGTGCGAAGGCAAATGCGCGAAAGCTTTTCCGAGGCTGGACCATATTTGTCACAGAAGATATCAATGGCGGTTTCGACACATACAAGGACATCATCAGTGCCAACGGCGGATCTGCGATGCTGTACAAAGGCCGGCTCGGCGTAACCGTGACGAAGCGCCAGGGCCGTGATGACCCAGACGCCGGTGAAGAGGCCAGTAACCAGGGCGATGACAATGAGTGCGATTACGTGTACCTGGTCTCTGGAAAGACGGACAAGGAGGTGAAGCTGTGGAAGACCTTTCGGGAGAATGCTTCGAAGCAGGACCTGGCGGCTCGCATTGTTGCGTCGGATTGGCTTCTCAATGCCGCCATGAGCCAGCTGGTCACTCTGGACGAGAAGTGGATGTTGGACGAAGATACGGTCATGAGTCAACGCAAAGGTTGAGTTCATTGATCTCTGATTGCATGCTTCTGTGACCGGAGTTGACAGAGCTTTTGTAGGCTTTAGGTGGAGTTTCAGGCCGGTTGTACGGAGGAGATGGCGGTATCGAAATGGTGACTTTGGTGGCTGCTTGCAATGATCATGCACTCTTAGCGCGGCGTTTATTAGGATTTATATCGTCGAAGTAGACATGAACGAGCAGAGTCTTGACCTGACCTTGGAACCGAGCTTCCTGCGCACAATTGCCACAAGGTCTCACCGTCGAATGCTAAATCTGCTGCTGAAATCCCTGCAGGACTTCCTTGACCATGGCTGACATCAGTACTGGAAAGGCCCGCGATTCTCATAGTTTGGAAGACTTTGCTCCCGCCATCCGCTGCGACTCCGCCCCCCAATCGCTGGTAATGACCCTCTGATACTCCTCGCTCAACTGGCTCTTCGCACGCTTCGAAACCCGACTCCACTGCCTCCTCTCCCCTTCCTCCAGCCGCTTCCACCTCTCCAATTCCGGCTGCACCCAACCCGCAATCGCCTCCGCCGTCTTCCCCACGACTTCCATCGGAATGAGATGGCCGACACCCTTGAACGTCACCTCGCTCACTCGGCCCCTGTGCACACCACCGGAGCCCCCGACGCCTATACCCGTCTGCGCGAGTTTATCGGCCTTGAGCAAGGGGGCGGAGAGGTCTGATTCGTCGCCGAAGACGTAGAAGACGCTCGGACGGAGGTGGGGGAGGCGTTTGAAGGTGGAATGGGTTTCGGGGCGGTAGAAGGGGTGGGAAGGCGCGGTGTCGGGGTCTACGTCGGGGTGGGTGAGGGGGTTGGGATGGGTGGACGGGGAGGGGAATTCTGCGGTTGGGAAGTTGGGGCGCAGGAAGGTTAGGACTTCTTGGTGTTTGGTGGTTTTCAGGGTGAGTTCTCCTCGGTCGATTGGGGCTGAGGAGGAGGAGGAGGAGGAGGAGGAGGAGGAGGAGGCGCCGGGGTCTGCGGAGAGGGCGGGTATTGTGTTGTTCGTGGAGGCCTGGGGGTCTGGGTAGAGGTGGGTCGGTAATCTGCGTAGGCCGTGATCTAGCCATTTATCCAGAACGCGGGAGTCCCATCTCTGGTAGAATTTCGATCTCTTGAAAGCAGCCTCTGCTTCTTTCCTGCTGGGCCAGCGATCTCTGCGCTTCGTGGAAGCTGTCGCGAGACCGAAACTGCCTTGGACAGAGGGGAGTCTCTGGATGACCGGGTCGATCATGATCAAACTCGTCAAGAGGCGAGGATGCACCAGGGATAGATTGATGAGGTTGTTGCCCCCCATGCTATGTCCGATACCAATGAGCGGCCGCTTCATATGTTTTCGGAAATGGTTGACCATCAGGAAGAGATCTCTAGGGTGATCCCACCAGGAGGGGTCGTTGCCCAGCTTGGCCTCATTGAGAACGCCGGAGTCGCCCTGATGAGCTACGTCCGCGATCCAGATGCTTCGGATCCGGATGTTTCTGGCTTGGAATTGCTCGTAGAGGTCGTCCCAGAGAGGTTCGTAGAGTTCCTTGGGGAAGCCGTTGGCGTGGGCTCCGATGATGGTCACGTCGCCTTCGTCTGCCTTGGACTGGGTTTTGGGTGTATATTGCTTGATTGCGAGGAGGAGCTCGTCTTCCTGGTCGTCGGCCGTGGCTCGGGGATACTCCCTGATGTGCGAGGTGGGTATCGCGTGCTTTTGGATGTTGAAGTGGACGGTGGACATTGTGCTATCTACCGGATACTTGGCACTCTCAGCGATAGATGATGGTGATATCAGACGTCAGCAGCAGGAGGCGAGATGCTGTGAGTTGGATGGCGGGAGACACCTCATGTCGTGTCGACCGAGGCTGCCGAGGATTGCCGAAGTCTCGGACACGGCACATGGACTTCACCGACCACGACAATATGGAAACAAAACCACCTTGGTATGCGCCATCAGATATGATATGATATGATCAATTATACACTTTACTCCCGGTTGAGGTTGAGGTTGCAGTGTTTCTTGTTTCTTCCATCTCCTCCGCACTCCACTCCACGTCACGTCCTCTCCACGACATGTTCCCCACATTTGGAGCCCGGCTCGCGGTACGTACTGGCAGCAGATTGACTTCACCTCCTACCGATATCGCGTGTAGCAGAGCTCGAGGAATACTACTCCTGGATATCTCTTGCTTTCTCGCTTCCTTCTTCCAAGTTTCGTTTCCACATCCTCCTGCCTTTGCCTCCCTTCGCCATGGCTCAAGTAAACGGCACCCACCAGCCCAACGACGACGACCACACGGCAGGAGTGGCAGTCGAAACCGTTCTGGAATCCAATGAGATCAACCAAGCCAATGGCACAAACCACATACCCCCATCAACAGCACACCAGAACCCATCCTACATCGACCGCATCACAATTCCCCTCCATAACGTCCCAGCTTTCACTCCCACCAGAAGACTACGCATTGCCATCATCGGAGCAGGCTACGCCGGTATGACAATGGCCCACAAACTCCAGCACAAATACGCCATCGAAAGCTCCCGTCTCCTGGACTTTGTAATCTACGAGGCCCGCTCCACGGTCGGAGGAACATGGGATGCCAACACGTACCCTGGCGTCCGCTGTGACGTGCCGAGTGCGATTTACTGTTTCCCCTTTGAGCCGAACCCGGAGTGGTCACATTTCTTCTCCACCGGCCCGGAGATCCAGGAGTATTTCGTCAACGCGGTGAAGAAGTGGAACCTTGATAAACATGTGCGGTTTAATCATCGGGTGAAAGATGCTTGTTGGATCGAAGATCAGGCGCAATGGAGATTGCAGGTCCAAAATGAAGGCCGGACGTTTGAGGATCATGTTGATATTCTCATATCTGCCCGAGGCTTTCTTTCGACGTGGCGATGGCCGAGTATTCAGGGGCTGCATGACTTTAAGGGGAAGAAGGTCCATAGTGCCGAGTGGGATCATTCGTATGACTACTCGCACAGACGTATTGCGGTGATCGGAAATGGGTCCAGCGGGATTCAGATACTGCCGGAGATGGCGAAGCTGGAAGGAACTGAAGTGACTAGCTTCCAGTACGTGACAAAAGACATACCAATTCGTCTTGAGGTTAACGTGTTGACAGGCGAGGGCCGACGTGGGTCGTGTCTCGGCACCAACCAGCAAAACTTATGGGAAGAGATGATCCAGATCCTAATCCGCCTTACACGGAGGAAGACAAAGCTCGCCTTCGAAATCCAGAAGAGCTCCGGGCCTACCGCAAAACGATCTCATCGGGGATAAACAAGGGCTTCAAATTGTTCGCCAAGGGTGCGTCGAAGGAGCTTGTCGATCACACTGTCGGCGCATATTTCCGCTGACGCATAACAGGCTCCCAATACAACGCGGAGATGACCGAATTCGCTCGCAACCAAATGGCCACCAGTCTAGGCCACGACCCTGAACTCTGCGAGAAGCTCATCCCTAAGTACGAGCTAGGCTGCCGCAGAGTAACGCCAGGCAATGGCTACCTGGAAGCCTTCACCCAACCCAACGTACACCTAACCAACAGCGAAGTCGCCCAAGTCACAGCAGAGGGCATCCAAACGGTTGACGGCAACTTTCACCCTTGCGATGTCGTAGTCTGCGCCACAGGTTTCGACATCTCTCAGATACCGACTTTCCCACTGATCGGGCGAGACGGAGTCAAGCTCAGCAAGAAATGGGAGCATGAGCCAGAGAGCTACATGTCGCTTGCATGCCCAGACATGCCGAATCTCTTCTTCTTCACAGGACCAAATGCTACCGTGGGGCATGGGTCGCTGATTTTCTCACTGGATTGGAGTGCGGAATGGATGATCAAGTGGATCAAGAAGATGGCGTATGAGGATATAGCCTCTGTTGCCCCGAAACAGGACGTCGTTGACGAGTTTGTTCGATATGGGGATCAGATTCATAAGACCCTGACTTGGACAGGTACGCGATCAAACCAGCTGTCATGTGCGGAGAAATTGTTGCTGACCCTATGCTCTTTGCTTTGGTAGGTGGCTGCCGATCGTGGTACAAGGCCAATCGTGTCAACGGACGCGTCACGGCGACATTTGCTGGGAGTGCCATTCTGTATGAGAAGCTCGTAAATGGGGCACTGAGGCCCGAGGATTTCGACATTGGGTATCGAAGTGCGAACCGATGGCGCTTTCTAGGGAACGGCTTCACTGAATATGAGCTGACGGAGGGGAACGATCTGAGCTATTATATTCCGTAGACCTGAATCCAGTTCTGGTCACGGCCGCTCCTCTGGCCCTTCTTCTCGCTCGCCTTGGACAAAAGCCAGATCTCCAGTCTTCCCGAGGGCGTGGCGAGCCGCTTCCTCGAGTAAGATGCCCATGGCAAGCAGTGCCGTTTCGTCCATACTGCAGAAATCATCTCGTGTATCGCCCAGGTGTCCAGACCCGTAGTAATCGGACGCGTAGGCATGGATTGCTTTGAGTAGGTCCGAATCCGGGAGTGTAACACCAGCGGGAAGATTACGGTTGGCGAAGTATACATCGTTCTCTTGATACCGGATAGGAGCGTCCTTGCGGCTGAAGAGCACTTGATCGGGGGGCACGGGCTTCTTCGTGCTGTCCAAGATGTAGCCTTCGTAGCTGAGCCTTCCAGCAACGGCATCGTAAAGAGTACCTTGGACTCCGGCTTTGCTGGAACTCCTGCTGGAGTTCCTGCTTTGGCTGTTGTTTTCCCGTTTCTCCTGATCTTGCATAACGTTTGCTTTGCCTTTTCCCTTCTCCATTCTCGGCCTCTTGAATGGGCCAGCAGCGTCAGAACTGCGGTCACGTAAGTTTTGCTTTCCTCTCAGGGGCAGCACATCGTCCTTAAAAGAACTTGACTCCGGCTCCTTCCTCTTGCCCAAAGACTTGGCACTTTCCTCGCTTGACCAAGACGTTCAAGACTTTCCTCAGGAATTCTTCTTCCACGCCTTCCCACTCTCTTCCAATGACTCCCTCCCCCTCTCTCAGTTCATAGACGGTCAAGACTGCACCTTTCTGTCCAGTGTCGTCTACCCATCCGTATATCGTGTCTGCCCACTCTCCTATGCTCCGCCAGTACACCCAGCATGTGTTACTCTGCTCGCTCCTGGACGCAGAAGGGATGAAATCCACGGTGCGGCCAGACTGGCTCATGTACTCAAGCACAGCGCGAATGTCGTTTGGTTTCAGACTCCGCTTGATACTTGTATTCTGGAAGAGATCTTGCGGTGGAGAGGAGAGTGAGAGCTTGAAGAGACGATGGTAGGCACAGTACGACAGGATCAAGCTCGACCAGAGGTCCAGTTGGCGTGCGCGGGTGGTGAGGTTGGGTTGCAAGGTGTAGAATGGAGGGAAGGCCGCGAAGGGCGGGAAGCTGAAGGACGTAGAATTGCTTGTCTTGGTGGGAGAGCTTGCGCTGTGCCCTGACGCTGAGGGAGCGTATGCTGTTGATCCAGAGAGGGACAGTCCCACCAGCGAGGGTTCGGGTGCTTCGGTGGACATGTTGGAGGTAGATTGTTGGGCCTGAGAAAGCTGAGCATGTGAATAGGGCGATCTTTGCTGCTATTTGATGGTGTTCAATGGTATTTGATGGTGGTTGATGGGGCTCCATGAAAGACTCATCGACTTACAGGGAAGTGGTTGGATGCCTCAGGCTTTAGTGGTTTTAGCGTCGTTCGGAGTCGGCTCACTGACTGCCAGAATTTCCTCGCGCTGTCGAGCTGCAAACCACGACATCGCCAACCACTTCCACCACTTCCACCACCGCCGACATCACCAACGCCAAGCTCGCCACGCCACGCCCCGCCACGCACCCGAATCGTGAACCGGGGCGGCGTTGATAGCTAATTGTTCGTGATAGCTCAGATCAATACTCGACTCCATGGCGCGCGTCATCTGAGTCGTGTGCCTGCCGAGAACACCCCAACCTCGAACTTCGCCGACAGCTCCTTGTGAGCACCAACACTCAAGATGAGCGCGTGGGCCGAGACCAAGACCGCCGACGGTCGCACGTATTACTGGAACAAGCAGACCAAAGAGACGACATGGACCAAACCCGCCGACTTCGACTCCGCCGCAGCGGCATCTCCTGTTCCTGCCACGCCTACTGGCCCCGCCGGTGGAGCTGCAGACTGGAGCGAGGCCAAGGCTCCTGATGGACGCCCTTACTATTACAACAAAGTCACTCGCGAGACCCGATGGGAGATGCCGCAAGTCCTGCAGCAGGCACGCCAACAGCAGAACGCCCGCCCAGACTTCGTAGCTGGCGGCGGCGGATTAGCCCCAGAATATGCTTCGCGTCCCCCGCGCAACGAAGACCGGGTTTCCAGGAGACACGACCGCGATCACGGCCTTCCGCAGAAGCCGAGCTTTGATGGCCAACGAGGCGCAGGGATGCCATGGGACTCGAGACCCGAAGGCGCGGGCTTCCGAGGCCCAATGCCAGTCAAGACAGACGACCCAGACTATGGCACCCCCGAAGCCGCTGAAGAGGCCTTCTTCAAGCTCCTCAAGCGCCACAGTATCTCGCCCGACACAAAATGGGACGAGGCGATGGGTCTCGTCGTTCGCGACCGCGAATACCGTGCTATCAAACAGCCGAAAGATCGCAGAGTCGCGTACGAGAAGTATTGCAAGGAAGTGCGCGAGCAGGAGAAGATCAAAGAGAAGGAGCGGAAGGAGAAATTGCGTGAAGATTTTCGCAAAATGCTTGCCACGCACGAAGAGATCACGCATTACACGCGTTGGAAGACCGCTCGTCCAATGCTCGAGCATGAAGCTGTCTTCCGCAATGCCGGAAACGAGGATGAGAAGAAGCGCATATTCAACGAGTATGTTCTCGAACTCAATAAGAGGAACGAGAAAGAGAAGTCGGAGCGTCAGCGCGTCGCCCTCAATCAGCTCAATCAGATGTTGCAAGCTCTGATCACCAATGCTGACACCAGCTGGGCTGACGCTGAAGAAAAGATCATGCACAGTGCGCGTTTCGTTTCCGAAGACATCTTCCGGTCGTTGCACAAGCTCGACGTTTTCAACGCCTTCACGCACCACATGAGGGCCCTGGAGAGGGTCGCAATTGAGGAGTTGCACAAGCGAAAGGCGCTACGTAGACGTCGCGACCGTAAAGCTCGCGATAATTTCAGAGAGCTGCTGAATGAGAAATTCAAGGAGGGCAAGATCAAGGCCAGAACCAAGTGGCAAGACGTTTCCCCCCTTATCGCCGACGACGAGCGCTACATTGCGTATCTTGGAATTCCAGGAAGTGACCCTCTCGATCTCTTCTGGGACATCGAGGACCGGGAAGAGCGCAAGCTTCTGTCGAAACGCAACGATGCCATGGACGTATTGGAGGACGCTCGCTTTGAGCTGAAGCTCGACACACCCTTTGAGGAATTTGCGAACCTGATGCGAGACCATGAGAAGACTTCGTATCTCCAGGAGGACGATTTGAAGATGGTGTACGAGCGATTGATTGAGAAGGTGAACCGTCGCATTCGGCAGGGCAAGCTCGAAGAAGAGCGGCGGAAGAGAGAAGTCGTGGAAGATTTGCGCGCTGTCATGAAGAAGGTAGACCCACCAATTCGCCTGGAAGACAGCTACGAAGAAGTCGCTGCAAAGCTTGCAGGCCAGCGAGACTTTAAGGACGCGGACGATGAGATGCGCCGATCAGCGTACGAGAAGTACATGCGACGTTTGAAGGAGCGAGAGGAAGACCGCGATCGACGCCGAGACCGCGACCGCGACCGCGAGCGAGATTCTCGGAATGGTTCGCGCCGTGACCGCGACAGAGATCGCCGGCATCGTACTCGTACTCCCGAAATCGACGCCTATGAGGCAGACAGGAGGAAGGCACAGGAGGCGCGCGAGCGATCGTTCCGGAGGGCCTCATTCGGGCTCACTCCACCACCACGCGATCGTCGTGACATTAGGCACGATCGCGGCGATCGCCATTCTGATCGACTGGAGCCAATGTCCATCTACGACCGAGAGAGACGTGAGAGGGAGTTGGAGCGTGAACGCAGCTACATCAGCCGTGCAGACCCACGCGATAAGGGAAAGAGTCTGGACTACGGAGATGATGATGCGATCGGCAGCCGCCCCGGATCCGTTCGAAAGAGAGGGAGCTCCGTGGGCAGCGCAAACAGCCGTCGCGAGAACAAGGTAAGCTCTATCCGTTGGAAACCTCACGTCAGTACCATGCTAACAAGTCACAGCGTCCACGCCGTGATCGACGCACCCGCTCACCGGAGCCCGCTGGTGTTCTCAAAGAGGAGTCGCCGGCATTGCAGAGCGGATCGGAGGAAGGCGAGATCGAGGAGGTGTAGAATCGCTCTTCGAGACTGACCACCTCCGGTCCTACTGCTTCGCGGCTGCGCAAGGATTCTCGGTCTTCGACTCAAATGACGCAGTCCAGCGAGGCTAACGACACGATGGAGGGTGTCGAGTGCAAAGCAAAGATGCAGGTACCGACCATCGTGATTACCGATGCTAAGAATTCAGCACAATAGGTCTTGTCCACGAGCCACGACGCGACCTTGCCACCGCCGAATTGGACAGGCCTCTACCTATTGCCTTGAAGACGGAAGCAGTGCAGAGTTGGGATGGTGACATGGTTTACTTGCGACGTACGTCCTTGCCCTTGAGAGCATTCAGGTGGAGTGGAGACTGAGGAAATGATGATAACAGCATGCAACTGCAACTACTGGAATACCTTGTCTATCCGAGCGAGGAAATGAGCGACACCAGCCGTACGGTACGTTCTGTGCATTGTGTTCAAAAGCAAATTCTATGTTCTTGCGCTTTTTGGGTCAGTTTCGTTCTTTTGTCCGCTCTCCGTTTCTTTCGTCACGCTGCAAATTGCTGGTGGTAAGCAGCATTGCAGATCCTCCTCGCCACTGCTGAGCCTGCCTGCATTCTCCCCCGGCTGTTCTCATTAACATCCGATATACAGCGGTGACATCTTTCTCATTGATTCGTCCATCGCTCATCAAATCGTGACCCTCCCACAGTGAAGGTTGAGCTTCGCTGGTCGAATGGCACAGGATGGATAATTTGACAATGAAGGAAGGATCATGCCGTCATCGTCCTCCTCCGTCTCATCGGCTTCCTGTTCCAGCAACTCATCGGCGCCGCTCTTGACGCAGCGTCTGCGTTTGGTACCGATCACGGTCGAGGCGTTGAGCTTTCCAGTCGAGCTCAATGCAGAGTTTATCCTGAAGACCTCGGCGACGCCTTTCAAGACTCTTGTTCCAAAAAGAAGTACTTCCCCTCGGACTTCTGCTCGCTGTCGAGCTGCGAGTTGAGCTTGTTGATACGTGGGCGGTAAGTATTTGGATCACGACGGAAAGTGACGTTCAAGCTCTTGAGGAATTTGTTGCAGCCTGTGAGCAAGCTCTCGGGAGTGTTCGCACGGGATTTGATGGATGGCTGACCGTCGAAGACGATGACGCGGTCGGCGAGGTAAGTCGCCATGATGAAGTCGTGCTCCACGACAAAAGCGGTCTTCTTGGAGTGCATGATGAAGCGCTTGATGACACGAGAGGCGATGATACGCTGCTCAGAATCCAGGTAGGCACTTGGTTCATCAATGAGGTAGATGTCAGCCGGCATGCCCAAGGCCAACACAATCGCGACACGCTGCAATTCTCCTCCAGACAAGTTTTGAACCTCCTGGTCGATGAAATCGTCGATCTTGAGGGGCTTGTAGACATCAGTCTGGAACTGAGGACTGAGGAAGGCCGCCTTGATCTTCTTGAAGAAGAGCTGACGCACGGTGCCTTGGAATTTCGGTGTGATCTTCTGTGGCTTCATGGAGATGTGCATCTGGGGAACCTTTTTGCCATCGTCGGGCTTCTCAGCTCCAGCCAGCATCTTACAGAAAGTGGTCTTGCCGGTACCGTTCTCTCCCATCATGACGATGATCTCGGAATCGGTAAATTCGCCCTTGTTGATGGTGAGATTGAAGTTTCCGAGAGTCTTGGTCATGTTTGGGTAGGCGTAGCCACGTGACTTGTCCACCAAGAAGTCATCAGAAGCATCTCCCATGCGGAACTGCAAGCTTTCCTCCCGGAAACGCAAGTTCTCGGTGGGGATGTTGCCGTCCAAAAAGATGTTGATACCTTCACGGACCGAGAAGGGAGCAGTGACAACACCGTAGACTGCAGGCTTTCCGTAAAGACAGCAAATGTAGTCCGACAGGTAGTCCAGAGTCGACAGATCGTGCTCGACGACGATAACATAACAGTCGGGGCGGAGCAAACTGCGGATCATGCGGCCGGCGGATAGACGTTGCTTGGTATCCAAGAAAGACGATGGTTCGTCAAACATGTACACATCGGCCTTTTGGACGCAGACCATTGCGATGGCAAAACGTTGCAATTCTCCTCCAGAGAGGAGGTCGACTTCACGGTCCCAGACTTGCCTCAATTCTACATCAAATTAGACATCCGGACAAATTGATGCACCGTGTTTCCAAAACATACCTAGCACGTCGACAATCTCATTCATTCTGTCCTCGTCCACTTGACAACGCTGCTTGATCTGAGCACCGACGTGACGGGCAGCACCAGTGCCTTTGACAGCTTTGGGGATTTGATCGACGTATTGCGGCTTGGTGACAGCCTTGAGGTTGTCCTCGAGGATCTTGGTGAAATAATTCTGCAACTCCGAACCTCTGAAGTACTTGAGCACCTCTTCCCAATCCGGCGGGTCATCGTGTCTTCCCAAATTTGGCTTCAGCTTGCCAGCCAATATCTTCAACGCCGTGCTCTTCCCAATACCGTTCGTTCCAACCAGACCCAACACCTGACCAGGACGTGGCATGGGCAGCCGGTGCAGCTTGAATGAATTGGGGCCGTAACGGTGTGTGACCTGCGACTCGAGGTTTGTAGGCAAGTTGATGATGTTGATCGCGTCGAAGGGGCATTTCTTAGGACAAATGCCACATCCTATGCACAAGCTCTCGGAAATGAAGGCGATCTTGGAAGTTGGGTCGACATCGATGCAGAACTTGCCGGTCTTGACGACGGGACAGGACTTCTTGCACTCCTGGCGACACTTCTTGGGCTTGCACTTATCGGGGTTGACAATGGCGATACGGGTCAACTTGTCCTGCGACATGGTGGCGGTGGTGTATGCGATCGAGCGGTCAAAGTCGAAGTCGAAGTCGATTTTCGGTGGGCTGTAGTGGGGGAATCTCGAGGGTGCGATTCGAGTACTCGGGAGATCTGTGGAGGCACGCTTCGCTCTGACTCTTGCCAACGGCTGTGTGTACGTCGAGAGCGTAGGAGGCGCCGAAGCAGAGTCGTGACGAGGAAAGAAGGGAAGAACAGTGGGTGGGTTGTGAGGGAAAGAAAAGCTTTGTTGTTTGATGCGAGCGGTTGCTGATGCGCTGTCAGCAAGAATTGGTGCGCACTGCTCGTGATCCCCATCAACTGCCCATCAAATTTTCATGGTATCCTGAATGGACAAGATATATCCGAGCAGATATAACCGGACGGATGGACTGACTGAATGACTGACTGTCTGTGTTTTACTCGCGAAGAATTGTATTCCACAAGGCTTCTGGAAAGGGCGCTTGGCATATTATTTGGCAGTTACGGTCAGTTCGACTTCTGGATCTGTGGGTTCTTACTTTACTGTCCTGTTCGGGGCGAGTGCTTGGCAAAGGCGGGCACTCCCGTCGCCGAGCAGACCCTCTTGCTCGCTCGCCCAAGCAGAAGCAGCCTGTAGCCTGTAGGACTGCGCTTGTCTCGACTTTCACTCACTCACCACCCACCACCTCAGCGCACACCCACGCTACCATCTCGCCGCTGCTGAGGTCTCAGGAAATATGGCCTGTGAGTACCACTTTTCCTTCATTTCCCCTCGCATTTACTCCATCGCAAAGGCACACGACCTGGACTCGGCCATGACGCCAGCCATCACAGGAGGCCCATATCACCCATATCCCATCTTCAATCCATCAGAACTCCCCCTGGAACGCCGATCTCGATCGCTCCCACCAATAATCGACCCGCCGAACCGTCTGAAATAGTTCTCTGGTCGCCGGTGCCCTCTCAGCATCCGAGGCGCGCTCCCTCCGCCAACTCATCAACCGGCCACCCTTTTCATCCGGGCTTGATATCGGACGAATTGATCCTGGAACCTCTGTCTTTAAGGCGGGGAATCCGGTCGCGTACTGCTTGCGGACGCACCTGCGGAATTTGGGCTCTGGGCGACTGCCGTGTCGTGAGAAATCGCGCTGACTTGCTCTTGTTGTAGCCGGGCCAATACTCCTACCCACGTATCCGTCTCAGTCTAACGACATGTCTCTCGCCAATGGGCATGCGTCCGTCGGTGACGCGGACCTGCTGAAGCCAACGCCGCAGCCCACGCGTAGCGAGAGCGAGCTATCCGATCTACACGATGTTCCTACCAATACCATGCCATCAACGAGCGCACCGCAGGAAGAGGTCCATTCCGATGATGATGCCATTCACGATATGGCCACCTCCGAGTTGGACGAGGATGAAGATGCGCCCGGAGAGGAGGATGCAGACTTTGACGAGGAGACCCCTCCGCCGGCGCAGCCGGACGGTATGGACCACGACAGATCATCGTCCGAATCCATCTCGAGGCCTGGAAAGCGGAAAGCCGAGGTCGACGATGAAGAATATATGAAGCAGAATCCTGAGTTGTATGGGTTGCGGCGTAGTGTGAGTGCTGAAAACCTTGCACTAACACTGCCTCACTGACACTCTTTCCACAGGGCCGAGCAAGACCTACCCGTCGACTGGTATGTGCACCTCGATAAAGTCGATGGAAGTGGTTGACTGATGTTCGCGAAAGGTTGAAAGCTCCGATGAAGAAGAGGAAGAAGACGAGGACGATGTCAACAACGGAAGGAGGCGGAAGCGGCAGAAGATTACTGGCGCCAAACCGCGTATGTGTTCAATACCATCCCGACCCGCCTACAACATGATGTTCGCTGACCGGAGAGCACAGCTACCTCACGCGACGACAGAGAGTCTTCACGCCCGGGCTCCTCAGCTCGGTCTGAGTCAGAAGAGGATGATACCTACGGAGGTCAACGCGGCCGCAGTTTCGCGAAAAAGCAGAGGCAGAAGCTGCAGAGCATGACCTCTGGCAGTGGTACACCACAGTTGAGCGAAGTTCGCTTTTCGACCCGCCGAGCGGCCAAGGTAACGAACTACAATGAGGACGACAACTTCGATCTCAGCGACGAGGACACGGAAAACATGACCCCCAACTACTGGACATATGCCGAGGAAGACAATTCGCCCGCCATAGATGTGGTTCTCAACCACCGCGTGAAGGAGGGTGCAGGTTTGTAGCCGCCTCTATTCTCTGACGCTGGGTCTTCCTACTGACATTCTGCGACAGAGCCAAACCCTCCTGACAAGCATGACTTTGAATTCTACGTAAGCTCGCATTCTACCACAGAAAATCTTGTGACGAGACTGACGAGGGCCAGATCAAATGGCAAGGTCAAGCATATTATCATGCAACGTGGCATCCCTGGGCCGAATTGTCCTCCTATCGTGGCTTCCGCCGACTTGAAAATTATTTCCGCAAGACCGTCAAAGTCGAACTCAGCTTGGCACAAGACCCCGATACCGCCATTGAAGATCGAGAACGGTGGAATCTCGAACGCGAAGCCCGTCTCGATGAGCAGAACGACTACATGAAGGTTGAGCGCGTCATCAGTGCAAGAGAAGGCGAGGATGGAACCGAATACTTGGTCAAATGGAAAGGCCTATACTACGAGTCTTCCACTTGGGAGCCTGCAAGCCTCGTCAGTCAAGAAGCTCAGGTCGAGATAGATCGCTACTTGGATCGATCAGCCAAGCTTCCGGTCTCTGACAAGACCGAATCGAACCTCAGCACAAGGTCTGCCTACAAACCGTTCCGGAGCCAACCATCTTACATCAAGGGTGGTGAGCTTCGGGAGTTCCAGATTCACGGTGTTAACTTCCTGGCCCACCACTGGTGCAAAGGCAACAATGTCATCCTCGCAGACGAGATGGGACTCGGCAAGACCGTGCAGACTGTGTCCTTCATGAACTGGTTGCGGCACGACCGTCGACAACACGGTCCATTCATCGTCGTCGTCCCCCTATCTACGATGCCGGCTTGGGCAGATACATTCAACAACTGGACACCCGACATCAACTACGTGGTGTACAATGGTCCTGAGCCCTCGCGAAAGATAATTCGTGAGCATGAGCTTCTCGTGGATGGGAACCCGAAGAAGGTCAAGTTCAACGTTCTACTCACCACCTACGAATACATCTTGGCAGACTCTGGCTTCCTTTCGCAGCTAAAGTGGCAATTCATGGCAGTGGACGAGGCTCACCGGCTGAAGAATCGCGAATCGCAGCTCTACGGGAAGCTCATGGACTTTGGCGCGCCCAGCAGATTACTGATCACTGGAACTCCCATGCAGAACACACTCAGCGAGTTGTCCGCGCTTATGGACTTCTTGATGCCTGGCAAGATCCATGTCGAGGAAGACATTGACCTGACGTCGGAACATGCCAGCAGAAAGCTGGCCGAGCTCACCGACGCTATCTCGCCCTATATGATCCGACGTACCAAGCAGAAGGTTGAGAACGACCTTCCTCCAAAGACGGAGAAGATCATTCGTGTCGAGCTCTCTGACGTGCAGCTGGAATACTACAAGAACATCCTCACTCGGAATTACGCCGCACTCAACGCTGGTTCCAAGGCACAAAAAACCTCCTTATTGAACATCATGATGGAGCTGAAGAAAGCCAGCAACCACCCGTTCATGTTTCCCAACGCCGAAGACCGCATCTTGGCCGGTAGTGAAAGCCGAGAAGATCAACTCAAAGCCTTGATCACATCAAGTGGCAAGATGATGCTGATAGATCAGCTTCTTACCAAGATGAAGAAGGACGGGCATCGTGTTCTTATTTTCAGTCAGATGGTTAAGATGTTGGACATCCTTGGCGACTATCTGACCCTCCGAGGGTACCAATTTCAGAGACTGGATGGTACAATTCCATCTGGGCAAAGACGCAATGCTATCGACCACTTCAACGCGGCAGACAGTCACGACTTTTGCTTTCTCTTGTCGACTCGTGCGGGCGGTCTTGGAATCAACCTTATGACAGCGGATACTGTCATCTTGTTCGACTCGGACTGGAATCCACAGGCGGATCTGCAAGCAATGGCTCGAGCACACCGTATTGGACAGAAGAACCCGGTCACAATCTACCGGCTTGTCTCTAAAGATACGGTGGAGGAAGAGGTCCTCGAGCGTGCACGTAACAAACTGATGCTGGAATTTATCACCATTCAGCGCGGTGTCACTGATAAGGATGCCCGCGAACTTGGCGATCGCATGGCGCGCGTTGGTGCCAGCGTGGCTGAGCCTACCTCTTCGGATGACATTTCCATGATTCTGAAGAAGCGTGGCCAAAAGATGTTCGAGCAGTCTGGCAACCAACGCAAGCTTGAAGAGCTGGATATCGACGCCGTGCTCGAGAACGCTGAAGAGCACAAGACGGAGCAGCCCGAAGGCATGACCACTGATGGCGGCGAGGAGTTTCTGCGTAGCTTCGAATACACCGACGTCAAAATTGATCTCGAATGGGACGACATCATTCCTAAGGCTGAGCTCGACAAACTCAAGGAGGAGGAGCGCAAGAGAAAAGAAGAGGAGGCTCTCGAATCCATCATTGAGCAGAATCAACCACGAAAGCGGAAAGCGCCAGCTGACGAGAGCCGTGATCAGCGCGCTGCTAAAAAGCGAGCGCGCGATATGATGCCTGCGGAGGAGATTGAATCTGACGGCGATGATTCCGACCATGGCGTTGATCCGAGGCGACCTCTGGGCGAGAAAGAGTGCCGTCACCTAATCCGTGCGTATGAGCGCTTTGGCGCAATGGAAGAGAAGCAGGACGAGATCATTAAAGAGGCTCGTCTGGTTGGCCGAGAAGTCGACGTCGTCAAGGACACTCTCAAAGAGATCATCGATACCGCCATTCGGCTACAGAAAGACCACGTCGAGGAACTCGCCGAGATCGAGCGTACGACGAATAAAGCCGTCACGAAGAAAGAGAAGAAGGCGGTTCTCTTCGACTTCCGTGGCGTCAAGCGTCTGAACGCGCAGACTCTGACGGAACGCCCTGAGGAGATGCGAATGATTCGGAATTGCGTTGATCAATGCTCAGATTGGAGGACCTTTCGTGTTCCAGAAGCCTCCAAACCTGCCTCTTATACTTGCGACTGGGGTGCCAAGGAGGATGGCATGCTTTGTGTCGGCATTGCACGTCATGGATATGGTGCCTGGGTGCCAATCCGCGACGATCCCGACCTGGGACTGCAGGAAAAGTTCTACTTGGAAGAACACAGGGTCGGCGCCAAAGAGGAGCGTAGCAAAGCTGGTGAGGAAAGCAAAGTGGCCAAGTCACCTGGTGCTGTTCATTTGGTGCGCCGAGCGAACTACCTACTGAGCGTGCTGAAGGACAAGACCAGTAACGGCACTAACATTGCAGCCAAGAAGGCTCTGGAGAATCATCATCGCAACAACAGGAAGCATCTTGGACAGTTCCATGGGCGCATGGCCACTCCTGGTCAGTCTGGCAGTCCTGGTCCCAACAGCACTCGCAAGCTGCACCAATCCGACATTCGGAACAGCATCGACCGTCGCTTCGGCTCACACGCATCTCCGAACGGTCATCGGCACGGTTCGAGTCACACTAAGTATCGTCAATCTGAGGAGCGGCGACCTCAGCATCAACGGCACGGGAGCTCGCCCATGGCCAATGGCGTGTCGAAGCCTCTTTCTGAGGCGGAGCAGCGCGTTCGCAAACTGCTCGATCCGATTAGTGGTACACTCGACAAGGTCTCCGGCGCCACCAAAAAGAAGGTCCCTGACGATGACGCCCGACTGAAGATGATTAAGCAAGGTCTTGTAGCGATTGGCAACCACATCTCGACCCAGGTCCGCGGCCTAGGTCAAGAATCTATCGAAAACAAGCTCTGGGACTTTGTTGCAGAGCACTACTGGCCGCAATCAAAGTCTAACGACAAGCGGGTCTCCGGGAACAAGCTGCGTGATATGTACAAGAAGATCTCCGGCAAAGACAGCAAAGAAAGCGCGAGTGGTACGAAGACAAGCCCGAGCGTGTCCAAGAGCGGACCGGCTGCCAGCTCTTCTTCTGCGACCAACGGGGCTACGGTGAAGACGGAAGCCAACCCAGAAAAGAGCGAGCCTGCCAAGGAAGACGTCAAGCAGGATCCAACAGCATCCAAGGTTAAGGAAGAGACGGCTGAGGACTCGAAGGAGCACGAGACTCAATCTGGGGCCGCTGAAGACGTTGAGAAGGACGTTTCTCTTGAGAAAGCGAAAGAAGTTCTCCCAGAGAAAGACGAGCAGTAGCGCTACTGGGCATGCCTGATCTGGAAGAGCAGAGTAACGTTGGAACAAGACATACGATGAGATTCAGTGTGGTATGACAATATAACTGGAGAGAGTAATACAGGCATCTGGAGAGGCGCACGACTCGGACTTTGAACAACGCAGTGTTTCTGCGACTACAGCATCAGCGTTGATTTGACAGACCATGAAAAGCGAAGGTGTTTATGGGGCTGATATGGGGATTGGTTGCATTAAACAGACGCCGGCGAAGCGTTCCTGTGGTGGGTGTTTGCTCTTGGACCTTGGTTCTGATCGCAGATGGGTATGTGGAACGAGTCAGCACATGTCTACCTGTATCATTGGGTGCTGCCAGTACATGCTAGTAGACCGAAGGCGACATGACCTTCAGCAGTAAATGGAACTAGGTGGTCGACGCATTGACCACACAGCTTACCTAAGCTCTAAGCATGTGAACCTTTCATTTTGATTTCCTCTGCTTCCTCTCCTTCCTGCCACTTTTGCTACCAGCGCGCGGCCCGCCAGACACTTTCCGCAGCCCTCGCTCTGCTCATGCTTGTTGGAGCCGCCAGCCTCCCCCGTCAGTGCACGTGACGGCCGCGCGGGTCTATCTCTTTCATCCGAACATGGCTCTCAACAGCTACCTAAACAGTGAGTCTCTCACCACCCCTACCCACAGCGCTCCTCTACGCGTGCTCAGCTCACTGCTGCCCTCACAGAATATACACTAACATCCCCTCTCCCTCTGTCTTGACAGAAAAAGTATGCCTCATCCTCGTGGACGGCCGATGCATGGTCGGCAACCTCATCTCCTGCGATCAAGTCACGAACCTAGCGCTCGAGAATTGCGTGGAACGCGTCATTCGCAGTCCGGAAGAGGAAGAAGCCAGTGAGGAAGAGCCGAGGGGGTTGTTCATGGTGAGGGGGGATAATGTCGTGGTTTGCGGGTTGGTGGATGAAGAGTTGGATGGGAGTATCGACTGGACCAAGGTTCGCGGGAGTGAGATTGGGACGACGAAACATGTATGAGTTTGAGGAGGGGGATGGATAAGAGCGTGAGATGTGAACGCTTCGGAGAGCTGGTGGGAAGGATATGAGTTTCTCGCCTGGGGCCTTGAGGAATGCCGTGCTCGCCGAGGCCATGCAGAGGCGGTCCGCACGGCAGAGGGGGATGAATGGATGGGCAGACAGCAAGATATGGGTGCGAAGAGGGCGACTGGACAGAAGTATGTACCTCTGCCAATTCGCATCAGGTCTCAGCAAGATATTGACACTATTCACAAGCCTCAGCCACGCGAAGAGATTAGAATGCGGGAACCAAAACCACACTGGCTACACTGGCGAAGGTGCCGCTGCCAAAGATCGAGACATGACTATTAAAAACAAGATGCGAGCCAAATAGCCTAGCCTCAGTCAGACAAAACAAGGGCAAGAATCATTCTCGTCGAATTTCAGCCAGCCCAAGCCTGGCTTTCCCTCACTTTCCTTCAGCAGCACCAGCCTCTGGCCTTCGCTCAACTGTACACAGCACGACTTTGACTTTCAGCCCGGCATTAAAACCCAGCGACAACCTTGCAGCTCTCGAGGCTCGAGGCCGACTTGCCGGGACCCCTCTTACGTCAAGCTCTTCGAGCTCATACAAGATCGAACGCTTCCCAAGGGTAACAAGAATTGACTGCACATTCCAAGTCGACTGTTTAGATCATACCATTGCAAAAACAACCAATACCAGTCCAGCTATGCAATCCGCGAACCGCCTCCTCAAAGCCCTCAAAACCAACAAGCCAACCTTCGGCGGTTGGCAGAAGCTCCCGGGCAGCAACCTCAGCAGGACAATCGCTCGTACGCCCAATCTCGACTGGATCTGCCTCGACTGCGAGCACGGCAACATCTCCGATTCCGAAATGCACGAATCCGTAGCTGCAATCGCCGCCTGTGGCGTTAGTCCCATCGTCCGAGTAGCAGACGGTCAACACTGGATGATCAAACGAGCACTGGATTCCGGAGCACACGGGATCATAATACCGCTCTTACACACAGCCGAAGATGTGGAGAACGTGGTGAGGTATAGTAAATTTCCGCCTCAAGGGAATCGAGGGTTGGGCGGTGCCTTTGCGATGGAGAAGTTTATCGATCAGACAGCTTCCGATCCCGAGGAAATCTCGCTTCAACAGTATTTTCGAGAAGCCAACGACAGTATCGTGGTCATTGTACAAATTGAGACGGCTTCCGCGCTCGAGCGAATCAGTTCAATTGCAGCAGTACCCGGGGTCGATGTGTGCTTCATCGGCCCTGTGGATTTGGGCAATTCGATCGGTTATCCTTGTGAGTCGCTGGGCAATTATGCGCCAGAACTGGAGGAAGCGATTGGCAAGATCAAGGGAGAAGCGCAAGCGGCTGGGAAATGGACGGGAATATACACCTCGGGAGGAGAGTCGGCCAAGAAGTATGCCTCGGAAGGGTTCAGTATGATTAACGCGATGAATGATGTGTCGGCGATCAGGATGACCTTTGGACAGGCTGTGCAGGCTGCTAGGCAATGATAAAGGGACGAAGGATTTGTGTGTAATATTGAGAAGTCTCGGTATTCTTTTCGCATTTCAAGATTATGCAGTCATTGTGGAAAGGTCGTGACAAGTGATGGGCCAGCGGAGTTTGCATGGAATGTGACCTGGGCTATGAGTGCGTATCTGAGAGCACTTTGTCAGTACTGCATAAGTGAAGAATGAGGCAGATGATGATGGAAAAGGGCGAAATCAGTTCTCCAAGGTAAAATAAGTATCGTCAATGTCGTTCGGTAAGAACACAGCGAAATTGGTGCTCATCAGGAAGGGTGACGGGAGAAAGAGCGAGCAAAGCATACCTTATCAATGACTGCATACACTTCACATCAGTATATGGTTGCTGAACTCGAGTTTGCAAAATGGGAGGGTGAAATATTTTTCAGAGATTTTGATTTAGAGCTTCATGGTATACAAAGATCCGCGAGGATTTTCACATCACTAGGAGCGTGTTTGGATGGCTGGAGCTGTGTACGTACATCTAGAGTGAAGCGCCGTAGGCAAGCGATATCTGTGTACTCGATACTCGAGTCAGCGTCATCGAGGTCGCGGTTTGTCTGAAGTCGACAAGGCACGCATGGGAATGCAATCAGGCTGTGACACGTTAGCATAGATTATTGTGCTCGGGAGTCGGTAGACATACCTCATTAAATCAGATTTTGTTTTAGGTTGCATGACCGTATGAACGGTTCAAACAGTGTGAATAATGTTCATCATTGCAGGAGTGGTGAGAAAGCAGAGAATGCAGCGTACCTGCGAGTCGATTAGCTGAGTTCGCATCGCTTCACCTCGGCTTGTGGATTGTGGATGTTGAAATCAGTTAACGCTTTCTCAACAAGCACTTCGTTGCCCGAACACCCGCAAGGTTTGTACGCCTTGCTTTTGGTGGATGCCAAACTTCGAGTACGCAGTCTGTCCGCCCGTTGCGTTGAAGGGCTCATCCTTAAATGGGCGAGACGGGGAAGGGAGGAAGTATGTACCTGAGATTGGTGTTAGCGAAGCTCGCGCCCAAAAACGATCGACAGCAGAGTGGATTAGTTCTTCCAGTCAGACAAGGCTGAAACTATTTTTGACAAATTCGACATGGTTTGTTCCGTTCGAGGAATGCCATTTTGTCACAGTATCATCATATGGAGTACCAAGGGGTGCGTGAAGGCTGCGTACCTTTTGATGTTCGAATGCTAGACTCGTCGGACACGCAAAGCATGCCAGTGACAGCGGACGGTGTTGCCTCGAGGGCTTGCTATGACTCGTCGTCCAGCGAGCAAAGTTGTGCAGACCTGCGCAGCATGTTAGTCGAGTGTTGCCAACACGAGCCAAGAGATATGCTGGAATCGTAACAGTATGGTGCTCAGTGTAATTCTAGAGCTTGTTGAATCCTTCACGGTGTATAGGCTTTGGATTGTTCGTGTTGTAACATCCTTGACTGTCGGAGGTGTCGTAGGAGAGGAGATGTGGACATACCTGGTACTGGTAGGCGAAGTGGGAGGGCCGTATGCTCTTTCAGCCGTCTGCCATTCTAGCATGACGCGGTCGCATACCAGGCCCTCCACCAGATCAGATACCCGGCAGAGCTATATTGGCGCTGCTGCCGGGTCTGAGCCACAGAGAAGTGTTGATGCTGGTGTTGGTGGAAGTCGAAAGTTGAAATTCAAGTCGAAGATTTTCGAGCGTCGTCCGCGGGAATTAGCGGGGGCCTGTGCGCCAGATCACGTTATCTTCTCTCGGCTGCCTCAGGCACAAAGCTCACTATCACCTCTCGCTATCACTTCCTCGAGTTGCCCGGTTTCCTTTCTTCGATCCATCAAAAAAATTTGAGACTCTCTCCTGTTATCATGGTGATTCGATACAATCAAGCAAACATGGCTCTGGCAGTGAGTCTGAACAAAATGAAATACGCACATCTCGCTCACAACAGTCTTAGGCAGTTGGACAGATCACTTCTACCTCTTCGATGTCACACAATCTATCACAATGTCGGATCGTGATTCAAAAGGCCGTTGCGACTGGTGCCAAGGTAGTGTCTCCCCTCTGTCCCCGTAGAAGACGAACACTCAACGCACTGAAGGAAGGCTGTCTTTTTGCCTGAAGCGAGCGACTACATCGGAGGCTCTCTAGAGGAAAGCGTATCATTATGCAAGCCAGCAAGCCAGTCTCCTTTCGTTCTTGGCCTACAAGAAGACGCAAAGAAACATTCCTTGCCCATTTCGGTTGGAATTCACGAACCAAGCGATGACCCAGCGAGCAAGCGCATCAAGAATACCCTGGTCTGGATCAACGAGAAAGGCGAAATAGCCCAGCGGTATCAGAAGTTGCACCTCTTCGACTTGGAGATCCCGAATGGGCCCATCATGAGGGAGAGTAAGACTACTGAACCTGGACGTGAGATTCTGCGACCTTTCGAGACTGCCGTTGGGAAGCTTGGCTCGATGATATGCTTTGACCTGAGATTTCCGGAGATAGCTTTGGCTCTCAAGCGGCAAGGCGCTGATATCCTACTCTATCCTTCAGCGTTTACTGTGCCAACTGGCAAAGCACATTGGTTGTCTCTATTGCGTGCGAGAGCGATCGAATGTGAAACGTACGTAATCGCGGCCGCCCAAGTGGGCAATCACAATGAGAAGCGAGTGAGCTATGGACACAGCATTGTGATTGATCCTTGGGGCGAAGTGGTTGCTGAGCTGGGCGGAGAGAAGAAAGAAGAGCCGGAAGTTATCCTGGCGGAAATTGATTTTGGGAAGCTCGAGCGAATCAGGACGCAAATGCCATTACTGAGGCGCACGTGAGTACTCTCGACACAAACTGTTGCTGTCATCAAAATGCTGAGCACCTCGCAGCGACGTGTACCCTGAGATCTAACAAGCACGCACACGGTGTCCTCGCATATGGGAAAGTCACCTCGAGGGACCTTCCAGCCAATGTCGATGTGCGCCCTGGATCCGGGAAGAACTTGCTATCTTTCAGTGCGCAAAGGCGCTGTACACTTAGATCAGACTTCAGACAGTTTCGACATGGATTACTCCGAAAGGATGTCTTCGAACACGCCGACTCCTTTCCTCCCCAGAGCAGTACCCACACCAACTACCTCAGCTCCGACCGCTCGCATTCTTTGAAACCCAGCATGGTCGCTCACGCCGCCGACACCAATGATGGCAATACCTTTCAGCTGATCGTGTTTGTCTAGGATCGTACGGATGGTCTTTACATTTCCGAGTGCAAGTGGGTGCAGCGGTGCTCCCGCCATGCCTCCTATTCCAGCACCAGAAGCAGAATTCAAAGCAGGCACGCCGCCCTCACCGAGCTCATTTCCGAGTATCAAACTCGATCCCAGTGTATTTGTAGCTGTGATGAAATCAACAGGGCAGGTTGGCGTGCTTGCAGCCAGTAAGGCATCGATCAGGATTTGAAATTGATCGTGATAGGTATATGGAGGTGTCTTGATGCCAATTGCAACCCTTTGCTGTCCTGGGGGAGTCTTCTCACGTCCAAATGCATGTAGATAATCGGTTAAGGATGAGCCGCAGTATGCCGGAGGTGGTTTGTCCGGGATATTGGGACAAGACAAATTGATCTCCATGCAGAGTGGGTTGGGCATGATCGCCTGCAGGGCCTGAATTCTCTTATAGCATTCCACCACAGCTTCTGAGCTACCCGTGACTGAGATGATGAACGGTTTGCTTCTGCGTACGCTGTCCGGCAGTTTTGAGTCGGCCATGATGCGACCCAGCATGGAAAGATACGTTGCCAGTGGGACTGGACTGTAGCCGAGAGTGTTCAAGCTGCCGGTAAATGATGAATCGGCATCGCTGTCTGGACGGCTGGCTTTATGGTCATCAACATTGAAGAACGTGTATTGGTGTATCGCTGAATCGTGTTCGAATCCATTCAGGAGACAAGTGCGTGTTGTCACGGCTCCAGTGCTAGGGCAGTTGAACAGCGCCTGCAGATCGGCGAGCGTGGTGGCCCATGGATTCGCTGAGTTCACTAGAGGGGGTCGAATGGGCGGCAAAGGCATTTTAAGAATAAGTCCAAGCCATAGCGAAATTTTCGGAACAAGACGTTGGTGGAGGATGGCATGCGGCGATGCGCAGGAGAAATCTGATTTTAGGCACACGGCAAAATCACGAGATACGTCAAGGCCCTTATCATATCGTCGATATCTTGCCCTGCGACAAAGGCAATTGACAAGAGGCAGTGACGAGCACCTTTGGAGCAGCTTCGATACCAAGCAGCCAAAATGGAAAGAGGGCAAAAAGAAATCATGTACTACCAGTGAGCTGGTAGTGTCGTCGACGACAACGGCAGGATTCGAACCTACGCCCCCGAAGGGAATTGATAAGCTTTCATAGCTATGAGAGCTGGAATTCTAGTCAATCGCAGTAACCACTTTGCTACGTTGCCTTGATTAATAAGCGTGCGCCGTCCAAAATATATATAGCTTCCAACGATCATCCGGATCATGCCCTCGAACATTTCGGTGGTATAAGTCTGGAGCTCAGCTATGTATATAGTCTTTCCTATATATCATTCATTCTATAATATTACTACGTGCTATATCTTGCCTGTCTCTGATTGAGAGCCTCTCCTATACTTTGTTCGACTTTATGTAGTAGTTGCTCCAATAGTACATAATTTAGCTTCTAATGAACTTCTTCTCATACTCGACCTTTAGAGTCTCCTACTAATAGGACAAGATATTACTTGGTCTCTATCGTATCATAGCCTTCGAGGGGAGATACTAAGCCAAAATGTCGATTTGGCGTAACTTTGCCTTAGACCCTCGCAAGCTCGGAGCAAGCAAGCTTGCCAGCGGTTTGTACGGAGACAGCGTATCACAAGCTATGCACTCATTTTCGCATGTTTTGTACCGAGACTGCTTTCACCGTAATCCTTTATACTTCCTGTATAGATATTCTATCACTGCATCGTCTCTCCGTATCAAACCACCTTCTCGACGAAGGCCACCACGGATTCTTCATATTCCACCTGGTGACGACTATAGTAATGGCAAACACGCTCGAGAATAGATGGAACAGCATTTCGGAGCCTCAACGTTCTGTAGGTTCTCAATCCAAGCCAAGCCACAACGCCAACATTTTCGGATAATTCGGCGTGCCCAGTCCTGTGACAGGATCCCAACCGCTCACAGCAGTAAAGCCCGGAGTACCACAGCCTTGATTTCCACCTTGGGTGATGTCGTTGAAGACCTCGGGATGCTCATACGCGACTGGGTTCACAAAGCCAATTGAACTCTTCCCGGCATTGTAACGGGCCTCGTTGATGAGCGTCAGCACGCTGCCCAGAGTTGGCGATGAGGCAGAAGTTCCGTAGACAAGAGCCCATTGTCCGTCGATGGCGACGACGTAGTTGGCGCCGTTGGCCGAGATGTCTGGGAAGCCACGGGTTTGCTGGCAGAAAGTCATTGGAATGGTCTCAGGCAGTGTGAAGCAGAATAGCAAGCTGGGATGTTGCCTGATGCCTTGCACGTGGGGGATGTATTGGCGATAGATTCTTGCGCTTCTGATACGTACCTGGCTGTTGTTGAAACGATCGGCTCCATATGGTGGTGGGTGGTTCTCGAACCAGGACTTAACAGCACTGGATTGGTAGTCTGGCAGTGGAAAGACATTGCTGAAGCCGCCGCCTGAGTAAATGACAGTCTCACAAGCCTGCTCTGGCTCTGTTCGAGTGGCTATGATATCCGTTCCGGGGATGACCTGCGTGGCGCCGACCGAGGTGATGTATGGGCTGAAACTCCATGAGCATTTGTGCTGTACAAGAGTGAGACGAATCTGGACTCACCATGTACCGGGGAAGGAAGGATTGAATCTCCCGGTAGTCCCATTGTTGTATGGCGCATCTTCGCCTGTTCCGTTGATGCACTGACCGCTATTGCCAGCGACTCCGTAATCACCACTGGAATACAAGACGGAAACGCCCATCATTCCCAGCTTCATGTATTCCTGACATTGTCTCATCTCATAGAAAGGCGTGAGATCGTGCTCATTGTAGCTGTACGAGGTGCTGATGACTTTCGTAGCTGCAAAGCCGCCGCAGTCCTTCGGGCCTGTATAACACACTTCTCCAGGGTCCTCGTCACAGTAGGGATCAGGATACACTGCATCCTGGGTTGAGTCATCACCTCCATCGTAAGTGCAGTACGATCCGTCAATCGCATCTAGGAAGTCATTGAACGAGCCACCTTCCACAGCATCACCGACCTGGTAGAGTGTAACGTTCTGGGGATAGACCAGAGACATGGCATACTCCAAGTCCAAATTGCTTTCACCGTTGTAGTCGAAGCTCATGGTCTCGTTGTAAAGAAAGCCGCCGTCAACCGAATCAAACATCGGCCTTTGTCCAACTTGCTTGGTGCTGAAGTTTCTGAAGAACAAATCCAGGTCCGAGGGGACGTAAGCCTGGGGCGTATATTCAACGATACCGTAGCTGTTCTTTGAGTTTGCCGAAAAGCCTGGAGGAAAGTCATATAGCGCACGCAAACACCATGGCGTAATCTGTAAATCGCAGTCCTGCAGTTGTTTAACGATGTCGCTGTAGGGCAAAAAGCGGTTGAGCTTGGGAAGAGATCCTGAGCCTGGTTGACCAAGGGACCTGTCCACACCTGTGAACGTTAACAACCGATTCGTATACTTTGAAGGTGACAGGTACGTACCAGGACTTATCTCTCGCTTGTCCATTTTGGAATCATCTCGTGGCTTAAGCTTAGCATCGAAATGCTGTGAACAGTCAGATCATGTTCAAACCGGAGCGTCTTTCCACAGCCAAAAGTTGTTGTCTGTCCGACTGTCCCAGCAGAAGCCAGGGTCACAGCGAGTCGAATATCGCCATTCCAGCGGTAGCAGCGGTCGAGACAACCTTCTAAAATGCGAAGATGCTGTGGTCTGTTGCTCAACTCTTACTCACCACTGTAGGCGTCACAAAGTCGACTCTCTCCCTCATAGATTGAGGGATACTATACTCTTCGCAGGCAACATGCTGCTGACCGGTCCCCCGATGCTCGTAAACGTGGTATTTCGTATGGAGAAGACTCTCGGCCTCATCGACAGTGGCATCGAACTTCAACCAGCCAAGACTTTGGGTCTGTTCAATCCGGTCGTGAGAGATCCCAGCGGAGGCAAGCCAAGCCTTCACGGCCTGCACATTCTCGGAGCTATCTACAATCAGTGATACTGTTGACATTAGATTCATACAATACACACCTAGGAGCGAAAGTCTTGGCGATATCTTCAGCAGACCAGTGCTTGCCATATTTGTTCGACGCTGGATGGGACACGTCCATCAACCAGTCGTGAGCTTTGTCCAGATTGTTCTGGGCCAGAGCAACCTTCATGGGTAGGATCATCCGCCCATCTAGCTGGCTCCTTTTGAGCCAGCCATACGGGATGCTGTCTCTCTTTTCATGCACAACATGAGGATTGTCGACAGGTGAGGTCAGACATGAAACTGTGAGCAAGCTCCATATCAGTGAAAGGTGAAGCAACATAGTGTGGTGTTGTAGAAAAGATCCAACCGAGTCTCGAAATACGACCGCGGATTGCATGCCGTCTTATGTACCATCGCCAAAAGGCCCACCTCTGCTCCATCATACTCACAAGGACGGACGTCGATCTCGTGCTACTTCCCGAACGGGGCGTTCCTCCACTTCTACCAGTATCAAGATGCTTTGCTAGATCCTGCGAAGGGTGCTCTCGTGATGCACCACCTCTCAACCCTCCATGGTTTGCATATCCTTGTGCGGCACCACAAGAGCCTGTGGTGGTGCTCGATTACTGTTTGAATGCCAGAACCCAGACACTGAATGATCGAGTCATACTGATTGCCCATACCCAAATGAGCCAACACCTGAGAACAGACGAGAGATAATGCAAGATAAAGACCAGACCCAGTATTGTAACGTGGAGATGGAAAGGAACGCTAGGGAAAAAGCTGCAGTAGCTGGAGACTGGGAAAAATCAAGGCATATCAAGCATGTCTTCTCCTGCAGATTTGGGCGTAGGAACTGTGCTTGGCGGCGCCAGATTGGCAGTGCCGAAGAAGCAAGCACACCACGTCCCGCACCCACGAACATAGCGGAACCACTCCATCTTCAGTTTTGCTATGCGTCCGTCTGTTTTTCTCCGCGGCGACCGTGCTGTGCGTTCGGAGGCAAGTCAAGGTGAAGCGCCGCTTCGGCTATCTGTAGCCGAGCCGAGCGGCGTACTCTTGTCCGCATGCATCGGATCATCTCCATATCCAACCAGTTCAGCCGGCCGAAGACATGGGTATACGGACCTGCAGAGGCTCGCATGTTGTCTGCCGGCGCCGAAACAGAGGTCTGCTGAGCGCAAGACCGCAATCGCAATTTTGCATCAGCCGCGAATACTTTGACGCTCTAGACTGAACAAGCAGCTTAGTTCGATTACGCGCGGGCCCGATCACGCGTCCTTGTTAATGTGCATGTGTAGGCATCAGGACGTTGTCCCGAGACAGGTTCTCGGCTGACACTAAGCTGTCTGATGGGCTGTGAGCCTGACAACTCCACTGATTTCCAGTAGAGATATGGCGTCTCGATGTATCAAGACGCTTTCCTTGGGCAGAGTCAATTGGGTTGCCAGGGTATCATTTTTCGGAGACCAACATCCCACTTGTGGCTGACTCCATCGCCCACGTTGTAGCGGTAATAATTCTCAGTCCCTCCCTTGACCATGGCTCTTCGAAACGTAATGTTGATGCGCCCTTTACCAGCATCGCCTCCTTTCCTCTTTGGGATGCTATGCAACCACGTACTCTGTGTCTTGCCGCGCATGAGAATCATGTCCCCGCTGCTCAAGGGAAGCTTCGTGGGCTTGGTTTCGGACTCGTGCTTGGCTGCCGTGGGTTTATGTCTCAGTAGGAAATCTCGTTTGGCCCCGAGCGAAAAAGAGGCTATGGCAGGCTCAGCCCCAAGAAAGTGTTCGTCGTCGGAGTGGTAGGAGATGCTGTCGTCGCCGCTAGCGTAGTAGTTGACAAGTGCGAAGTTGTATTGACAGCTCGTCGCGTTCTGCGTCAGCTCTCGAAGAAGGTCTAAACATTGTGGGATGGGCCGAGGACGGCATTTGTAAGTGGTTGGAGGCAATGGCCTCTTGGTACCTGCATCCACCAGTCTCCCTTCTACATCGAAGCGAGCGGTCTCGTCGAGCCCAAAGACGGTGGTATATCGCGGCGTGTTGATCTGAGTCTCTGCTGAGCCGCGCTTGATGGTGTATTTGACTCTGTAGAAGAACAGCTCGCGTCGTAGGAAGTCGAATAGCTGGCGTTCGACCTCTTGTGGTATATAAGGTTGGAAGTAGACGAGATCCAGATCTGGCTGATCGTTTATAATCCTTCCATCTGTTGCAGGCACAAAATTGAGTATCTCACGAACGCTGGGAGGCAAGTGCGGTATAGAGAATGGATACGTGGAGTGCGCAGAGAGTTCGCGGGTAGTATCATCCGTCGCGAGGGAGTCGAGCGTATCGTCCTGGCTGTCTGGCTTGGCCTTCTTCGTGACTTGCGGGGTGAAGAAGCTGTCGAGCGTGCGTTTCGACATGGCGAGCAGTTCTACCAGGCTGTGCGAGAATACAGCTCAGGTGAATTGTTCTTGAGTGGATGTGGAAAGGGGAGTTGGCGACGGATGATGGAGCGCGGGTATGACGCTCACGATGAGGCCCGAGCTGCAAGTTCGGTCCGCGAAACAACCGCGTCTACACGTGCGCAGGCACCATCTCGACCTCACTTCATTCTTCCGCCCACTTTCCATTGCCGAACGAAGCGAGTCCAACCTAATGTGTGGATCTTATCGAGCTTGCTTCACTTCCTCACGGCGGGATGGGTCCGCGAGTCGCGCGAAGGAGGGCCGTCACCGTCCTTTCCGACGATGAGGACAATGAGGTCCAGGCAGAGGATATACAAGATGAAACCCCCAAGCCACAGAGACGAGCATTGGGGAAGCTCAAGTCAATCAAGAATGGCAAAGCGTCATCGTCACGCGCTTCCAAGACCGCCAGTCCGCAGAAAACTTCGCCCAAAACGAAGGACAAAGCTCAGGATGCTCCCAAACCGGCTGGCAAGCCCATCTACTCCTTTTTCAATGCTGCAACACAGAGGCAACAGGCTACACAACCAGCAACAAGTCATGACAACGCTCTCGCCCAAATTGAAGACGATCTGGAGGTAATTCACGATGACAGCGATGACAGCAAGGCACAGAGTGGGTCAACCACAGCGCTTGCCAAAGGATCAAGTACAGCTGTAGCTATGAGGAAGCGCAAGTTCCAACAGAGCCAGAGCCCAGGAGATCAAAATGGGCTACCTCTTATTGCTTCGCAGAAGTTCCGCAAGGCTGGCGGTGGTGAGCGCGTGCCCTCTTTTACTGTCAAAAACGAAGACAATCGGCCATGGACAGAACAATTCGCACCGATCGACCTGAGTGAGCTGGCTGTCCACAAGCGAAAAGTTGGAGACGTCCGAAACTGGCTAGAAATGACTTACCGAGGAAGACGTCAAAAGGTTCTAGTCCTCAAAGGTGCGGCGGGAGTGGGAAAGACGATGACCATTCAGTTACTGGCCAAGCAGCTGGGCATTAACCTATTGGAATTCAACGATCCAGCTCCCTCTGACTATGCCACTGATGGATCTGGATCTGCCTCTGTGCGGTTTGAGGAGTTCATGGCCCGGGCTGGCAAAAACGGAGGCCTTCAACTGTTGATGGGAAATTCGAATAACCTGGCACCGGCAAATGACAGTCTCGCCCACACCGAGGACGTCTCGGATGACAGATTGCAAGCTTTGCTTGTTGAAGAGTTCCCCAACACGTTTTCTAAGACCTCGACAAGTCTTCAAGCATTTCGTTCTGCTCTCGCTCAGCACGTGTCATCAGCCGTTGGAGCAAATTCAAAGCCCACTCCAGTAATTCTGGTAGTTTCGGAGACACTACTGTCTACAAACACAGCTGTCGCTGATAGCTTTACCGCGCATCGACTTTTGGGCCCGGAACTGATGACGAATCCTTATGTCGACACCATCGAATTTAATGCTGTTGCGCCTACTTACCTGACCAAAGCATTAGAGACAATCGTTGTGAAAGAGGCAAGAAAGTCCGGTCGACGACGTACACCCGGTCCACAGGTGTTGAAAGTGCTCGCTGAAACTGGCGACATTCGCAGTGCGGTGTCGTCTCTGGAGTTCCTCTGTCTGCGCGGAGATGAGGGAGACATCTGGTCTAGCAAGGTGTCGTTCACCAAATCAAAGCAACCTAAGAATCAACGTCTCACGAAAGCCGAGGAAGAAGCTTTGAAGCTTGTCACCAACCGCGAGAGCAGTCTGGGCATCTTTCACTCTGTCGGCAAGGTAGTATACAACAAGCGATCGGAGCCACCAGCCGGCACGTTACTGACACAGCCTCCTGTCTGGCTACCACAGCATCAACGCTGGAAGGTGCCCGAGACGGACACAAACCTGCTCATTGATGAGATGGGCACAGACACGCCAACATTTATTGCTGGTCTTCACGAGAATTATGCGCTCTCTTGCGCCTCGCCAAGTGCCGAGGAGAGTCTGGACAGTCTAGTTGGCTGTATGGACAGCCTGTCGAATTCCGACCTTCTGTCGCTTGATCGGTTCTCATTCGGCACGCGAGCTTTCTCCGGCTCGACGACCGATAGTCTGAGACAGGACGAGATGGCTTTCCAGGTTGCCGTGCGAGGTATGCTGTTCAGTCTGCCACACCCGGTCCACAGGAGTGCTGCTGCCAGCAGCAACCGGGGTGATGCACATCGCATGTTCTATCCTACTTCTCTGAGGATCTGGAGAAGGAGGGAGGAAGTCGAGGGCAACCTGGAGGCAGTCATTAGCACTCTGGGTTCTGGTTCAGGGCCGGTCACTCGAAAGGTTCCTTCGTCAAACGAGAATAGAAGAAGCGGTGTTGAAAGCTGGCAGCGAAACACTGCCTTCGAGTCGGAGAGCTCTTCCACAAGCACGACCGCATCAGAGGCTGCAGTTCCGCATAGCACCGAGGTCAAGAATGAAATGTTGATGGAGCGCTTGCCATACATGGCGCATATTCTAGGCTCTTCGAAACACGTGAAGCCTGGAACCGCTCTGCTGGATCAGATCAAGTCGATCACCCGCGTGTCTGGTACGAATCATGGCATGGACGAGGATACCGACCCGGAGGACGCTGAAGAGCAAGGTAACGCCGCTGACCAGTGGGCTACTGATCGTCCCGATGGCGAGCTTGGTGTCCCTGGTGCGGGACGGAAGCAGCAGGCGATCTCCAGCAAGCAGAAGTCGGCGTTCGAAGCCAGTTCACTCCCGGTCGAGACGTCGGTCGAGAAGCTTGTCCTGGAAGATGATGACATTATCGACGACTAAGGGTGTTACAGTCTCTGAGATTAGCGAGGCGTTCGGGCTGGATGTACAACAGCTATCATAATGGAGTGCTGAGGCTACATGTATGAATTCAAGAAAAAACTCCATCTGAGCGCACGTTTCTCCTGAGACGGAAGGCCATGTCGAGACCTGTGCTTGCCGTGGCCATGTTGCGAAGATGTGCTCGGAATTCTGAGCACAGTTTCAATTTCTCGGTCGACGCAGCGCTATAGAGGATCGCACATGAGGTCTCACGCCTTCAGCCCTCCACGCATCTCATCTGCACATCATGGCCGCATGCGTTATCAATTGCTGTAGAACGCCATGCCCCACCCACATGGAAAGCGGTCATCAGCGGTCGGGTCTCGAAAGCACATGTGCATGCTCCTTGCATGCCGAGACTACTACTGAAAGGATGAAACCGTGACACTCGGATTCTGCTGTGCTCGTGAGGAAGGCTGATTGGATGCGGTGGGATGTATGCCATGCGGGAGAGATGTTTCAGGATGGATCTGGTCTGGGTCTGTTACTCACTGCCCGGAGGCTGCTTATTCCATTGGCGATGTTGCACGGGACGGGGTGGGATGGGAGGCGAGGGGAGGGTGGGACGGAGCACGAGGGACGAGATAGGCAGTTGCCCCCCAGGAGAGGTTGAGAGGTGTCACGAGATGGCTAGGGCGGTGAGGTAGTAGGTAGACAGTCCTGGTAGCCCACGGGAGGATGCAAGGAGGTAGACGGAGAAGTATCATAGCAGTATGAGATGTGCGAATATACATCTGACGTGAGGTTCACCTCAGCACGAGTGAGGTACATTTTAGCGTGGATTGTGAAGAGGATGCTCGGTGCGTGGATGCCTGGGGCTCGCATGCATGGTGGATGGCTTCAGCCTGGTCACAGCTGCGGGTCTCGGCGGCGCGGGGATGCGCTCAGACACTGATGGTGCTGATGATGGACACAGCAGATCTCCTCCGACCTTGCCGCCGATGTGATGTTGACGATATCTACGCGTCGTCGCCCAATCCCATGATTTTGGTTGTTGTTGACTGCTGACTGCTGTACGTGTATTTACATGTACATCGGGTGCGCGCTCCTCCGCCGGGACCGAGCCGCCGCCGCCCACAGCACGACGGGACGGGACGGGACGGGACGGGAAGCGGACGCCAAGGCTCGCTCGCACGTGCCGGGGGCAGTCCTCAGCATCGATCGATGACGACTAAGCGAAGCGACGCTCAGTGGGTGCGCCTTTAACTTGCAAGGCCCTCCTCTCTCTCCTCCTTCTCGACCAATAATCCTCCTCCTCTTCGTCCCCGGCGCCTTCCACCGCGTCCAATCAATCGCCTGGCTCGACACGACACTCATCCGTGTGTTGACTCGACAAGTAAGTCACCACACCACACCAAAGCACCCAGCCCAGTGTGCAGCACCCCTCTGTGCTCGCCCGTGACAAACGTGACAACGTGACGGCCTCTTGATGCGCCTCCTGCGCCCGTCAATGGCCATGCCTGCGACCGCCGACCCTCCCCGCGACCAACGACCATCCTCCGCCCACACCACCGGCCAGCCAGTGACGTCGCGGCGCGAGGCATTGGCAGTGAGTCGCGACGACATGCTAACGCTGTTGCAGAGCAAACACCTCACGCACGCCCGCCCGACCAACGCCTCTCCCCATCGCCGCCTGCTGGTAAGTGCAATCCTTTCGCCCCGTCACCGCGCACGCCTGCCACGCGCACCAGGACATGCGCGCACCGCAGCAAACCCACGCCCTTCGCGAGCTCCCCTCCACGCTGTCACAGACGGACGGAGCTCCATGTCGCCAGCAAGCGCTGTGAGACCCGCCACGCGACCGTCGCGCGCGCGCAAAAAAAAAAAAATCATCTCCCGCTGTCACATGTGGCGGTGCGATGTGATGCGATGCGATGCGATGCGATGCGATGCTTTCTCGGCCTTCAGAGGGAATGAGCTAAACTGCCTCCCAAGAGCGCGTCCTGATGCGCTGGCCGACTTGCTCGATCGGAGGTGATGTGCTGGCATCGCGCGGGAAGCTCGCAGCTTTGCTTCTGCTACCCGCTGTCTCTTCCTCCGCGTCACCTACTGCTGCCGCTCGTGCCTGTATTTGACCCCGGGAACCGTCGCTAACGTTTGGCCCATCCATTTAGTCCCCGTCGCGCGCCTCTGCTTGTGTAGCCAGTGAAGAGCTCCGCCGCAGCTCCTCCAACCCTCACTCGTCCTCCACCGCATCGGCGCGCCTGTGCACCGCCTCTTGCCGCGAACAATTGCGATCCCTCGCCCGCGACCGTACCATCCGCTCGGCCAGCACGACGCTACCTGCTCGCTGCAGGGAGCCTGCGTCTCGCGTCGCTGCTGCCGCACCATTCGCGCGTGCCTTGGGCTGCAACAACACCTCACGGCCGGCCACCTCATCGCGTCTTCCTACCTGCTTAAGCTCTGAAAGCGCGCCATCGCCCTCGCAGCGCGGACGGGAACGACAACCCCGACCCTTGGTTAGCTTCGTCGCGCCGCCGTACCCTCTCCTCCTGTCATCATGGACTCGTACACGCAGTATCACGCACAGCAACCGTCGGCATATCCCCACGCGCATACCGGTCCCCAGCAGAACCACGCGAGTCCCGCGATGCAGACACAACAGCAGCCAGGCTATGGGCAGCACCAGCAACCTCCGCAGATGGGTCATCAACAGATGATGCCTCAGATGGGATACAATCCGGCCGCTTATGGCATGCAACCACCGTATGGGGTATCGCCTTCGCAGGCAGCTGCAATGGCCACCGCCGCTGCTTCGGGGTATCCTGCCTACTCGATGCCTGATTCGTCCATGCCAGGACCAATGCCCCAAACGTCGCCCCGAATGGGTCAAGTCAAGGCGGACGGCAACATGCCGAGACCAAGCCCGCAGTCGCCGCGACAGCAGAATCAGATGAACGTGCCAAGCACAATGGCTTCGCAGATGAACATGCCTCCTGCGCAACCTATGCCCAGCAGTATCTCACAAATGCCACCAGGGCAGCTACCACAGCATCGTCGAATGTCGCAGTCGATCAATAGCCCCGCCGTGCCCAATCAGCCAGGTCAACCGCCGATGGGTGCCCCTCCTCGACCTCCGACTCAACCGCAGCAACCTCAAGCTCCTCAAGCACAACCGCCTCATCAGCAATCGCCCGAAGTACCTGTAGCAGGCGCGAACGAAGAGTCGCCCCTTTACGTAAATGCCAAGCAGTTCCACCGCATACTCAAAAGGCGTATGGCGCGACAGAAGCTGGAAGAGGCTCTTCGTCTTACCAGCAAAGGTCGCAAGCCCTATCTGCATGAGTCAAGACACAACCACGCCATGCGTCGGCCTCGTGGTCCGGGTGGCCGATTCTTGACTGCTGAGGAAGTCGCGCAGATGGATGCCAAGAATGGTGAAGACGGCGGGCAAGATTCAACAGGTGATGGTGGCGCCACTGTGAATGGTGCTGGAGCTAAGCGGAAAGCAGGTAACATGAGCGGCGGCGCGAAGAACGGCATTTCCAAGAAGACCAAGAACGAGGAAAACGGAAACGATGAGGACGAGGATGATGACGGCTGAGGCTTCCATCCACGGCATGCCTTACCCTTGTGCAGGACTTCTATTCTTCGGCGGCCAGGATTTTCGCATGCGATGCATGCCGCCATTACTTTTGACCTTGTTGCGCTTACAATCGAAGTGCAAGCAACATTGATCGATCTCGTTTGTGCAAAGTAGCGTTGGGTGGCGAAAGCGGGACCAGGTTGAGATTGATACCACAACCATCGCGATTGATGATTCTATGCAGCGTAGGGACGGGTTAGGAGGAGGGTGCTATGCTCACGCAACATTGGCGTTTTGAGTATCCAGGGGAGAAGGCCATTCATTAGGAGATACCCTAGCAGCAGGCTGCGATGCGGCTTGCGTTGATGGATATGACGAGAGGCGTTGTACCAGTACCCAGAACACGCAACTTACAAAACAATCTGCCCTTAAGCCACTTTCACATGCTTAATAGGTTCGTTGCTGCGATTGAGCACGTCGAAAGGTTATTTCGAAAACAATAACCTTACGCATGTGAATCGTGAGCCCGAGCACGTGACAACAATATGCGGAGCTCGGTAGTCTTGGCTTTCGGGCGAGGCACTTCATCCTTTGTGCAGCCCTGACTAGTACTACATCTTGATCGCGTCTACTACCACCGCTTCTGCTCGCTGATACTGACAAGATGATCTGTCAACGTTGTATGAGACGCCTTGGACGGCCCATTGCTCCCCCGAGAATATCCAACGTATCATGTCAGTTCTCTCAAATCGCCCATCAAAGAGCCCAAGCCGTCACGGCACATTCCACAACAGCAACCAACCCACGACCAAACGACAAGCCCGCAGCGACTTCCAAATCAGCCGCGCAGCCGTTCAGCACACCCGAGACGCCTTCACCACACAATCTTGACCTCCCCATCGATACGAAACGCCAAAGCAAGGCACCGGTGAAGATCCAATCGAGCGTGCCGGCGGGCACTGTCTTAAAGGGATTGAATTTCATGAAGAATAAGGAGGATCCTGTGGCATTGGATGATAAGGAATATCCGGACTGGCTGTGGAGTGCTCTGGAGAAGAGCAAGCCCGAGGCAACAGAAGGAGGAGCAGAGGGAGATTTGTTCTGTAAGTCATTCACATCCTCACACGGGACACCCAACCAGTTGCAAGAATAGACATACTGACTGATATCCTCTCTCAACTTTCCAGCGAAATCCAAGAAACAGCGACGGATAGCCGCCAAGGCATTGCGAAAACAACAGCTTTTGAATCCGGAATCCCTGGCGCCGAAGGTGCCGCTGTATGAGCAGACGATTGACTTGCCGGCTGGAGATGGGAGTGTGACGGGTGCAAAGGACGCGAGACAAGCGAGACAGGAATTGACCAAGGCTATGAGGGAGAAGCGGAGGAGTAAGATCAAGGAGGCCAATTTCTTGAAGGAGATGAGTTAGAGCGCGAAATGAGGTAGAACAACACCATTGTGGGACACTTATGTCGACGGAAGAGTTGGCCATCTGGGAGCCTCATTTTCAAGCCTTGCCGGACTGGACTCGTGTGCCTAAAGTGTGGCACGAGGCATTCGCAACGTCGCGTGGACTGACTCGATCAAGAAACGAAAGTGAACAGGAGAGGATTCCAGTAAACAACGCATTCCTATTATCGCACTAGCGTCGAGATCCATTCTCTTGCATCGCTGTCCGCCTGGTCGCTCGGTGTTACACAAAAGCAAAAACAACCCCTTCCAACTCCAAAAAGCAAAATCTCAGTCTGGTTGTGTGTGTGTCGCCTGCGAGGTCAGCAATTACACGATCGAAAGGGTCTCGGGCTCGACTTACCGCGTCATTCTTGTGCCAAAGGCCTTCCAATCGTGGGTTGAGGTTACGATGCGTTCGGTCGTTCGTTCGGTCGTTCGCGTGATTCGGTTCGATTCAATTCGGAATGTTCGCTCGTATCGCTCGCGGTTCGGTGTGTCGACGCCGGTTGCTGCTCGCTGCAGCTGCTCGCTGCATCTGACCCCGAAGAGCGCCCCAAAACCCCCGAAAAAAAAAAACAAAAAGGCAAAAACTCAAAAGAGAAAGCCAAAAAAAAAATTCGGTACTTGACCTTTCCGTTCCGCTTTCCATCAGGCTGCTTTGCTCTGGTTCACTCTGCTGCTGCTGCTGCCGCTGCTGCAGCAAGAGAAGAGAACAAAAAAGGGCAATTGAATCATCTACCTTGAAAGATGCGTGGCACGTACCACAGGGCCCGCTCCTCGCGCTTGAGCGTGTCAAAGTCGTAGACACGGCCGAGGAGGAGGTATCCATCGTCCATCACGTCCGTGCTGACTTGGCCCTCTGCGCCCGCGAGCTGGACTTGCGGGCTATTGCTGTATTCCACGGTCGGGACGGCTTCATCGGTCGGGAGCGAGATACTCCTGTATTCCGAATCCTTATCGCTCTCGTCGGAGGCGGACGAGGGCATGTTGCCGTCGTCGGAGGTTTCGTCTCCCGCAGCATCGTCTTCCTCCTCGAGAGTTGCCAGGCTTGCGGAGATCGGAATGTCGTCGTCTTCCCATGGCAGCTGGTTGGTGGCCGTTTGCTTCCGGCCTTTGACGCCCGTGTCGACGAGAAGTTTGTGCAGAGACGACGGGGGATTGGCGGTCTTGAGGGCCGATTTCATTGCTTTTCCAGGAATATCAACTGCGACAGAGGCCGCTGGTGCCTCGGGCTCCGCGGCTGCTTGGGCGATGTCCGCTGGGACGTGCTTGGCGTTGATCTCGGCGTTGATCTTGTCGTCGCTCTTGTCGTCGTTCTTGCCATTGTCGACAATCTCCTGCTGGCGTGGGAAAAGGAAGGCCGACATGCGCTTACACAGAGCACCCAAGAGGCCTGGCTCACCTCCGACTGGCTTCTTGGCTACATTCGATTGACGAAAAGCTTTCATCATGAGAGGCTCATCCCAAAACTCCACATCTGCGCGGATGATGGGAATCTCCTTCAGCGGGATACCGACTTTCAGCGGCTGCTTTGCCCGCTTCAATTCGCCCTCTGCGCACTCGAGCGCTTTCTCGTCATCCTCGAGCATCTTGACAAGGGCTCTGATACGCGCTTTGAGTCGAAGAATGAGGGCCGTCGCGCCAGGCTCGGTCTGCAGGACGGCGCGAAGGGCGCATTTGACCTTTTCGAGTTGATCCTTGTGCACCGCCATTTCCTTCTGGCGCTCCTCCTTCTCCAACGCGGTCGCTGCCTGGATCCCGAGTGATTCGTAGTACTCCTCGCTGACGCAAGGCGCAAACGTGTTGGACAGTGTCTTGGCCACGGGGAAGTCTCTGTCGGGCGCGGCGAAGGCCGGATGCACCTTCTGCATGGCGCGCATGGCCATCCTCTCCTCCCCATACTCGCGCAGCTGCTCCCGGCGCTTCGCCAGATCCATCGCCCACCAGTCGTCCCCGGTGCTCTCGGGCGCGTACGCCTCGTGCTGGAAGGGCCTCTCGGGCCCGCCCCAGGTGCGCCGGTCGTCCGTGCGCTCGATACTCTTGAAATCGTGGAACAGCGGCGTGCCGTTCTCCTGCCATCGCGCTTGTCGGATTTTGCTGGTGATGCTGTTGGAGCGGTGCAGCTGGCGGTCGCTTCGCGTCTTTTGGATGTGCACGTTGCCTTCGTCGTCGCGCACCCAGAACATGCAGCCTGGGTTGTCCGCCGCCGCTGGCGGTTCTGGCTGAGGCTCTTCTTCGAATTCTTCTTCTTCTGCCGCCTTCTTCTGCTCCTTCTTCGGAGGATGCACAGGCGCTGGCTCGTCCATTGCCATGGTTGTCGTTGTTGCGGCGGATGTTATGTGTGCGTGCGTGCGTGCGAGTGCGACGCGGAGGAGACGGAAAGAAAAGAAAAGAAAGGGTGCGAGTGCGAGTGCGGAGGGCGGGTGCGGGTGTGGAAGAGAGGATGAAAGTGTGTTAGTGAAAGTTTGCTATTGCGATAGTGGTGGTAGTAGTTATGGTAGTGGTAGAAGCGCGCGCGCACGTGAAAAGCAGAGTGAAAAAAGGGGCGGCAATAGATAGCGGCGCAGCAGCGTTTGTCTTTCAAAGGGTCATATTAGCCACACGCGCAACTTCACTTGCACAACGCTTTTAAACATCTGCAACTGCAATTCACTTCACTTTATATAGGACTCGGACTTCACGCGCAACTTTATATGCACTACGCTTTTAAATATCTGCAACTGCAATTCACTTCACTTCACTCTAGAATAGGCATTCGGAGGACTTCACGCGCGCGACTTTAGGGATTACAAGAACTCGACATTTCTCCCTAGGCATTCTGGTCTAGCGAAGAAGTTTCTAGCCGCAATACCTGGGACGAGATATGTACGTATGTACGTATAGGCTGGGCTAAGCTAAGTAGCGCCACGATTCACGAAGAAGTTCTCCGCCGCGAAAACGCTTGTTCGTAAGCGAGCTATTTTAGAGTACCTTCACTTCTTTACTACTTTAACAGAGGCAAAGGCAAGGAAGTGTCGCTTAGAGAGAGAGAGAGAGAATATCCACGATACGAAAACGACGAATATCTGTAGCGTTTGTTTTTGTTTTCGTTTTCTGCTATACTCATTTCAGACAGGTGCTACACTTCTGTTATAGCTCACTTCACTTCACTTCACTTTAGGAAAGGAGGGGGAAAAGTTGTTATTGTTTGTGATCGATCACATGCAAGAAGCCCGAGTTACGCTAGCTAGCCGAGGAGGACAAAAGTCTTGGCCTAGATCTATTCCCAACTTTGGGCTGGGATTCATAGCACAATCTTTGCGCTAATACTACTACTACGGCGGCGGCGGCGAGACGCACGTAGGCCGTTGGACAGTGAACATTGAACATTAATGATAACGTACGAGGAGAGCAGTAATACAGGAGTCATCAAATGTCCGTCCGTTCGTCCGTTCTTCTTCTAAGGAGGTTATTATCTATCTCTGACGAATTCCAAAACCCGTTCCTTTCGAAGGACCCAATGCTGCTGCTGCTGCTATTGTCATCTATCTGTTACGAAACGAACAAACAATAACAACAATGGTGCCGTGAATGCTACCACCCACTTCTTTCTATTTACAAAGATTTAAGACAGGAAAGAGAAGAGGACAAAAGCCACCGCACCGCATAAGTGCTTCCTGCTATTGAGGGGGGGGGGGGGTATCTTTGTCATGCGCTAGTAAAACATGCTTTTTAATTTTTCTTTCTCTCTCTCTCGGTACTTGGTAGCCACAACACCATGAGAAAGAAACAACAACAACAACTTTTGCAACCAACACACACACACACACAATAGCTTTCATCTTTTAGAGCAAGAAGACGGCGAGCGCGAAGCTCAAGAGCGCGCCGCCGGCCATGATGCTCGTGAAAGCTGCGGCGCCGGTGGAAGATGCGACGGTGGAGGTGGAGGATGGGCCGGATGCGGTGGCGGAGATGGTACCATTACCCCCGGCAGCCTGGGTGCTGGTGGTAGCGGCTCCCGTGCTGTCGCCGTTGACGGCGGAGATCGAGGCGCTGTTTGTGCTATAAGCAGAGCCGGTGATGGTGGTCGACGCGACGACGCCCGTCTGCTCGCTGATGTCGACGACGGTCTGGCTCGAGGTCTTGGTGGAGCCGGTGCTGGAGCCGGTGCTGGAAGAGCTGCAGCCGCTGCTGCTGGAGATCTTGATGCTGTCGTAGTCGCCGGTCTTGTCGCCGTAGGTGTACTCGCAGGCCGGGTTGTTGTTGGTGATCTCGACCTTCTTGACGTACATCTTGTAGGGAGCGCTGTCCCAGGTGGTGGCACCTCCGGCCCACTCGACGGTGCCGCTGGAGCTGGAGCAGCCACCGCACCAGTTGCCAAGCTAAGAACATGTCAGTGCTGCTCGGGGCCATTCGAGGCGCAGGGCCGGACGAACCTTGAGTCTCATTGGAGTCTGAGGATAGTTGGTGCCGCCGACGGTAAGGGAGTCATCGTAGGCGAGGGTGCGCACGACGGTGCCGTCGATGAGCCACTCGATGCGTTCCTTGGTCCAGTCCACGCTGTACGTGTGCCACGTACCCTGGGTGTCGCTCACATCGTGGTACTCGGCTCGGTCGTAGGCAGTGGTGTTGCCCTTGCCGAACTGTTGGACTACTGTCAGAAAGGTGTTGCAGAGACTCGGCATGCATTCGAGACACTTACAAAGTCCGACTGGACCTGGCCGTTGCTGCCACCGAGGAACTCCCAGTCGATCTCGTCCAGGTCATCGGACTCGAGGACGATGCTGGAGACGATTCCCGTGCCAGGAGCGGCCTTCATGACGATATCGATCCGGCCGAAGAAGATGTAGAAATCGGTCTGGATGGTGGGAGCCTGGTTCTTGTTGGCGATGCTGAATACGGCTCCATCGCTGCCGTAGGTGATGTCGGTGTAAGCAGCAGCGCTCCAAGAGGCATTGGCGCTGGATCCTTGGGTGAAATCGGCGCTGTAGGAGCTTGACGAGAGGCCGGAATCAGCAGAGCAGGTCTTCTCGGTCGGGTTGCAGTCGGTGGACGTCTGGGCGAAAGCGAGAGGAACTGCTGCGGCAAGTGCCGCGGCAGTAGTGGAGAAACGCATGCTGATGTCGAGATGCGGTCTGTCGTTGTTCGGTCCTCAGATGCTGCCCGGGAGACGTGGTGTGAAAGGTGTGTTGCGCTGGGAATGTGGCGGCAAAAGTTTTGGCAAACAAACGGATGAATGTCGAGTAGTAGTGAGTGAGGTGGTCAGTGCAGCGCGACCTCAGGGCAACAAAGAACCTGAAAGGCTTGTGCGCAGAAGTAGTAAAGGTCGATAGTAGTGTCTCGCGAGAAAGAGGAATCAATAATGATCAATGGGAAAAGGAGTACGTCAACGATGGAGCAGATGGAGGGCATAAAGGTATACGCAAGCAAGCCCGTCTCTTCCATCTCCACTGCATCGTCGTGCACTCACCTCGAAGCAGACCCACCGGAAATATGGATGCAGGTACGCGCTGCTACCGAGCTAGTCGCCTAGTCGCCGTAGTCCATTTCGCGGTTTGGTCTCTGGGAAGAACAGGTGCTGCGCCGCACGCCGACGATGCGACGCTGTCCGGCGCCCGTTGATTTGCCACGCTGGCGACCACACAGCCGTCGAATACCGGCAACCAAGACCTCCTCTTTCACACTTCCATCTTTATCGCTCTCAGTCGCTGCATGCGGAGGCACATGAAACAGTCCTGGTGATGCGGAGAGACAGGAGAAGTTATTAACCGGGCGTATGTATCATGAAGATGTTCAGGGCTGAAACAAGCACACACCGGCAAGTCGGGCGCTCATCAGTGGAGCATACAAAGGACGGGCAGAACATTGGATGGAGATGGACTGGAAATGACATCGTATCCGTATCGTGGTAGTGACTACTGTCCCTGAGTGGATGGAAGGGAGAGAATGTGCCTCTCGGCACCATGCCCTTCCACAACTCTATTGTGCTATTGCTTCCTCCTCACCACACACACACACACACACGTGTCTTCTCAAAGCTTGTCTATATTTGGCCATGTGATTACGACTGCACCTCACCACCTCACCAAGAAAACTCCAAGATGCGTTGGCCATGGCATGACATGACATGACCGCGAAGCTGTTGTTGAGAAGAATCATCACGAGAGCCAGCGTGCCTCTTGTTGCTTCTTCTCTTGGCACATCTCCTGTCTCTCATCTCATCCCACCCCATCCCATCTCATCTCAAGCCCCATGCGCAGCTTGCGCTCTGTGCTCCCTTGTATGCTTCTGTGCTTCGCCGGCTAACAACATTCGCCTGTTCGTCATGCGGCACCCGTCGCCGGCACGCACAACCCAATCTGCGGAGCACATATTGAGACGTCACCGCCTCTGCCAGCCGTTGCACCGTGTAATTGGGGGGTCCAATATACATAAGGCTCACAGCTGGCTTGTTACATAGATAGCTAGAGCCACATCGCAATTGATTGGG